>JAZGTK010004135.1:0-25330 GCA_036877625.1 Ambastaia sidthimunki
AAATGTAGCTTATTGAAGGACGCTCACTGGTGCATATGAAAACCAAATGGGTTCTGTCAAGTTCTGAATTCAAAAGCATTGGCTGGACTACAGCTGAATCGATGTCAGCTTTGATCATGAACAGTGATGATCGTTATGGTACGTCTCAAATTTTATTACTTGTGTATTTAATTTGCAAGCTGTTTTCTTTATCCCAGCTTCCAGACAAGTCAATTGCGAGCCTGGTTAGATTCTATTACTCGTGGAAGAAGACCCGCAGTAAAACCAGCGTGATGGATCGCCACGCGCGCAAACAGAAGAGAGACAGAGAGGAAAGGTTAGCTTTAAGCATGAATACGTTCATCAAATATTTGTCACATCCATCTTTCACCTTGTTATTTTGGGTATTAAGAATCTTGATCAAAGACGAGTTAAGCTGTCATGAAATGTTAACATGATCTATTCTTAGAATACAAGTGAAATATTAAGTATTTTTTCATTCTTCTTTCTGTAGTGATGATGAAGCAGAAGAAAACGGTTGTGCTTCTCCAGGCAATGCTGAATTGGAGCCAAATAAAGAAGAAAAGAAGGAGGTAATATAAACTGACATGTTGTTTTTTTGGTACCGTATTGTCCCACTTTTAAGCAGCAATGTGTCAGTTTTGTGTTCGCATTATCTTGATGAAGGATTACTCATTTGTGTAAACTGAAACTCTAAAACTGTCTTTTTTTCTAAGCTTCTACTAATGCCATTACATTTCACGTATAAGACGTGTATCTTCACAGAACATTCTTCTTTGTTCTTTTCCAGGGAACATCTGGACTTGAGAAACAAGATTTAAAACCAGCAGTTCTGCAGAAGGTACATTAACAGATTCTCTTCTTCGTTTGTTGATGGAAAACTGTTCATTGTAATTTCTGATAATGCTATATCAGTAAACATTCTTTATGAATCAAAGGATTTCAATGACAGTATATCAGTAACTGCAAAAATCAGCTAAAACCGTTATTATTTGCATAGGTTTTCTGCACTCTGTAAGGTTTTGAGTCACTAGTAATTTTGCGAATTGGGTAACGAGTTCAAATTCTCCCCCAAAAAATCTTCACTGAATGAAATTTGTATCGCACAATTCTTCTTTTTGGACAGTTCTGAGTGCTGGATTGTGAAGGATGCAGCAATACTGTACTAACTGTATGGCACTTAACTGTGGGCCATGCAAATGCCTCTGCTCTTTAAACTGAGCACATCTGCAATGCATGCCTGGAAATGTGCCACATTATAATGTTCAACCTGTTTCGATCAACATTCGTAAATCGCTTAAGTATGCAAACATATATTTTAGATAAAATTACTATTTGCGGGTAGTAACAGTGCAGCATTAATTGCGTGAGACACATGTGATAGCTGAATAAAGTCACGGGTGCTGAAATAAGCGAAATCTGCATGGCCGTTTAGAGAAATAACCTCTGTATGTTTCTGCTGTTTCAGCCAGCAAACCCTGCAGAAAAATCAATGCATGTTAAGAAGGAACCACAGGGATCAGCTGGCAGAAACCTACACAGAGCAAAGAAGAAACCTCCCAAAGGCATGCACCTCAACCCCAGTGATGTGACCGCCATGTCCAGCAGCGGCCCTGCTGCTGTGAGTCTTCTGAGACAGCTTGATATGGAGCTCATCGCCATCAAACGACAGGTTAGAGCTCTGTTACGTATCAGTATAATCTCACTCTCATCTCAGCGAGTTGTTTTTGAGACTTTCAATTTAGACGTGCTTAACCCAAACCTCTCTGTTTACAGATTCAGAGCGTTAAACAGCAAAACAGCTCCCTCAGAGATAAACTGGAAACAGGTGTGGATGAATTCAAGCCATCAGAGGTAACACAGTGCACATAAGAGTTTTTAAAAGAGCACGTTTTATAGATGGTAATTCAAATGTGCTTTTGTTCATACTCAGGTTAATCAAAAATTTAACACGCGCTGGACCACAGAAGAGCAACTGCTTGCAGTACAAGGTAATTTTCTACCAAATCCTTAAATGATTGTGGAGCCTAATTAAAGAATAATAAACCAGTGCCGAGCATCACAAAGCCATGAAGTTAAAGTTATTTTGATGTTACACACTCTCATGCCATACAATCTCCCGCTTTCTTTTCCCAGCCATAAGAAAGTACGGGCGGGATTTTCAAGCCATATCCGATGTGATCGGCAACAAGTCTGTCGTTCAGGTGAAAAACTTCTTTGTGAATTACCGTCGACGTTTTAACCTGGACGAGGTGCTGCAGGAGTGGGAGGCCGAGCACGGCGTGGAGGAGCAAAAGGGGCTAGATGAAGAGAAGATGGAGGTGTCTTCTGAGGACGGGACCACCCCCGGATCTGCAGAAAGCCAGACTGAGGTCAGTAGCTGTGAAAGTCCTTTAGATTCCTATCAGGACCTTTTAATGAATCAGTCAGAATAATTTGACTAGCTGTTGTATTGATGAACAGTACTGGTCAAAAGATTGCAAACACTTTTTTTTCATGTTTTAGAGTGTTCCTATTAAATTTATGAAATAACACAAATGTAACTTTAAGATTTGTTGCGACAAAAAAAATGGAAAATGTTATGTTAAAGGTTATATTTAAGCATATTCAATGAGCTCACCCATTGCCTAGATTTTATTACCTAGTTTCTTGAGTAATCATCCCGAGAAGCTTTTTAAAAGAGTTTTAAAGGAGTTCCCCTCAGCAAATTAACAGAAATTAATGCACAATTAGCACAATTATTTTTTTTGTCCACAATGATAATTTTAAGCACTTAAGCAAACTGCTTAAAATAAAAAGATTTTTAAGATAAGAAACATTTCAGTTAAGTGTTTTCAAACTTTTGACCGGTAGTGTAAAAAAATGTTGAAATAGATAAATGTTGTTGATAAATGTTGTAGATAAATGTGGTATTGCATAAACATAACTGCCATATTGTCAAAGGACTGAACAAATTGTTCTACCTATATCACCTAGCACTACCTGTTAGGCCAGTTAAATAGGACACTGTTGACAGGCAGGAATTTTCCCCCAATAACTAGTTTTGTAAATCACATTTGATCTAAAATACCTCGTTGGATGTTCATTTGGTTATGTTTAGGAACCAACGGCCATGGAAACAGAGAACCCCTCAGCTTCCTGAGTTCACAAGCAGCAGTCAGACGTGCTACTGGAAGTTCAGTTGATATTGCAGCTTTGCAGAAGAGGCATTAAGGCTCTTAAAGCTTCAGGTGTAGCCTCTTTATAATGGGCATTCCTTCATCCCCTACCAACTTCCTCCACCCTGCTCAACCCAGGACTCACAGATCTCTACTGCATGGGAGAGCAAACTTCACCTATTATCTACTTTAAGGAACCAGGACTATCTTCCACATTTAGGGTCACTGCCAGCAGAAGCAGAGTTCCTGCCTGGTCTTTACCAGTCTGGTGCTCCGGTAATCATGTTCAGTTCTTCTCAACATGTGGTAATTGGTCTGTCACTGGGGGAAATTGAAACCCCCTTAAACCCGTCCCAGCGTCATTGGACAGTGAATGCAGTCTTGAAAGATCTTGGTCTGAAGGACCTTATTTTATGGTGTTGTTTAAAGTCTCTTGACCATCTTTCTCTCTTTCTTTATCTGTAGGACTAGGTCCTAGTCAAGCATCTCTTTTCAGTAAACGTTTTGTTATTATGTATCATCTAGTTATGAGTTATTCTATCAAATAGATTTTTTTGCTTGTTTTTGAGGAAGGGGTGGGGGTGTTAAGTGATCTTTGCTTGGATTATGTTAAGCTATTTATTTACATAAACACATAAAAAGCCAGTGTAGGTGAAATTCAGAATAATTTTATATCAATTTTAAAATTCTTTATAAATTAAGATGGTTTGCAGCTCTTATATATTGTTGTGAATTGGTATAGCATTAGGTCGTAATATATAAACATTTAATCATGGAACCTCGTACAAGGTGTATTTTTCGATTGCTTAAATACATATCTTAAAAGCTTCTTGGCAGAGGCTGTTGATTTAAAAACAGAACCAACACAGAGTGTTGTAATGGAGTGCAAATGGTCTTTTTAAATCTTTTTGTTTTGCTTGAATTTTAAAAAAATATTATTTTAAACTTTTCCATGCATGAAGTGGAGTTTCTTAACGGTCTCTGTGCCAAGGTCAAGCTGTTCACCCTCTTAGAGGTGTCTAAACAAATATAGGGATTGCCATGTGTAGGTAGGAATTTCAGGATGTCGGAGCGCATCTCAATTTCGACTACTACTATTCCATGCTTGTAGTTTGTCCATGCATCCTGAGTTATTCTTGTGTTTGGATTCTCATTGTTTCTCTATTGTAAGTTTAATTTTAAATTGAATAATTTATTTATTCAAAATATGTGCACATCTCGCCTGTTTTGACCAACCTTCTAATAACTATAATGGTACCATACATGTGTGAACTCCTTTTAAACTTACTGTGTGCTGATAATATGTAAGTGGTTGGGGTAAAATTGTGTGTCTGTGTGTGGGTGTCGTCTAATGTGGCCATAGACTTCACCTGTATATGTAATCGGTTTATTTTACATTAGTCATAATAAACTTAAGGGATTCATACTGTTAAATATACTGCATTGTTTTTTATTTACCTGTATACCTCACATTTTGCTTTTCAATTTGTTATCTGCCAATAATAAATTGATGCTTGAAAGACTTGGTGACATTATTTGCATCACAATGGTAAATGAATGGGTGAAGCTTGTAACATATTTCGCTTAAAAATAAAAACTATTAAAATAGTTTTGTGGCATTTACATCCACAATTCTTATTATTGTAATAGAAAGTTAAAAAATGTCTCTGAAATAATGCGTTTTAAAATAATACTGATTATACAATTAGATACATTTATGCCATTAATAAATTGTCCACAGATGGATTTTGAACACTAGACAGTGAAGTAATATTCTATGGGTTGCTTTGTCATTGTATGAAAGCAGCATCATTCACACATGACACTGTACATGAGTAAGTGATAAACGCTGCTTCATTATTCCTATTGGGCAAGTGCACCGCAAACATGACTATACATATAAAAATGTTTTCGCATTACATTACACATTACCTTACAATGCACATCAGATCCAAACATTTACAGGTGTGCTGACACGTATTTAATATTACATTCACCGCTCTCGATCTGTCAGCTGCCGTAAATTTAAAAACCGATGTTTCACTGTTCTCACATTCCGTCGCCTGTTAGAAACACGTGTAAGGTAATAGCAGTGGTTAAGTGGTAAGTGGTACCCTTTCAGCAAAAGTCTTACATTAATTATATGGAAAGATAAATATCTACCCACATTTGCTCATGCACTGAAAGAACTCATCTGACCCTGGAAATGTTTTCATTAAAAAAAGTAACTGTTTAATAATAATATTATTATTATGAGCCAAATGTTTGTAGTAGATTCATACATATATGCGTGTTTGTGTGTGTATGTGTTATTTATTTAATAAGTTATTTATAATAAAAAGACTGACAAAAAAATAAAAGAAACACGTGGAAGACCTGCTGAAGTGAAAGCGATTCTATGACGGGTAAAACGAGCTTTGGCGCCGCCCAGCGGCCAGACGTCACGACGCAGCCTGTTCATTCTTTATGGCGTCCATTTACAACCAGCTACAATTTTTTCATGACGGGGATTTCCTGAGGAAGTCAGACCAGGGGGCTTTCCAGTTACTAGACTTGATATCAACAGCACCCTGCCACTGTGGCGGCTTCTCTACCTTTTCGTTGACCCAAACCGAGTCGTTTTTTAAACCTTCGCTCTAAAAAATGAACCGATTCGGTAATGTGGCCATTGTTGCCTGTTTGAGAAGCGAGGACGGAGCTGTGGCTGCGTGAATTTGGACGCTGTTGTCTTGTCTCGATGAGGCTGTCATATGAGTGGCTCCATTCGTGAAATTCTTCAGAGAAACGGGGTTGGATCATCGGACGACATCGTTGAACAATTGATTCATGTAAGTGAATAGCTCTTGTAAAAAGCCACGTGAAAAATAACGTTGATCACGTTGATCGTGTAGTGAAAGGTAGGCGAACCTAAATCACTTTGAGCTGGATCCTGTGGCTTCATCTACACTGGTCAAAGTCGCACCTTACTCCAGACTAATGTGTGTTCTGCATCTGAGAACATCTCAGAACATCTCGTGCAAATATTGATCTTAGTGGTTCAGAACCTTCAAGTTGTAAAACATTTAAAGCTACCAGCAGGTTAACAGGTTAAATCCCGAACGGCTCGTTCGCAAATTGTTGATGGAGAATTCCTGGTAGAAGACCTAAAGAAGCCTCTAACCTTTGCGTGTGTGCTTTTTACTTTTGCTGACCTGTAACCAAAATGATGATAATAATACCCTTTACAAAAGTCGTTATGTTTTACATATTTGGGCTGTATAGTCTTTGCTTTATATAATGTTGCGGTGGTGTATCATCTAAGGCTATATAACCTTTCTACAGTGTGATTTTTATTTTTTTCCTGTTCTTTAATGTGGTCTTATTCCTCGGGGGCAATACCTAACTTGCAAAATTTTTTGCATGATTTAGGCCTGTAGAGTACTAATGGAAAAAACCATGATGGCATATGCTGTATTCTGCCGTTGGATGCAGTTTAGAAAACAGAATGACTGTGTTGCCATCTTCACTAATCATAAAAGATAGTTTTTTAAATCTATATGTGTATTTTTAATACATTAATATTGCTGGTTTCAATACATTGAAATATACAGCGAAACACTGTAAATATACACGGCCAGTGGAGAAAAGCAGTTTGATACTGTAAACTAGTACAACATGTGCTGCCCTGTTCTTCAGATCTGAGACTGTTTGAATCCAGTCTGGTTTCACTCTCAGAATAACACAGTAAAGTGAAGCGATATGATACGGGGGATACACATCTGGGGGCTTGATTTCAACAGAAGTTGAAGCAGAGGAATGTACACCTCGCCGATGGCAAATGGTGATTTAGGGAATGACAAAAGTTCTGATATCTTAACCATCACACTCATCATTGTGAAATGCTGTTTTATTCCAGTAAGTGACCTGCTGTAGAGCAGTCACATATGTCTTCCTCCAGTAAAAGGTCAGGCCAGAATGAGGTGATATTCCCCTTCTTACTTCTCTTTCATTTTTGCTATGATATCTCCTGCAGTGCAAATACAGTCAGAGAATACGTATTACCTTTGCTCTCCTCAGCTCTAAACTTGCAGTATGTGGCAGATTGTGTTACACTTTTCACCTGCAGCTGTCTCTGGTATTGTGTTATTTTACATGGATGCGTTGCTTTATGGAAGCATTTCTTATATTCTCTGCTTGAGTGGCGGGTTTGATCTTTAAAATTTTAAATAATGCACCAATATTTTGAGACCTACTTTTAGCTTTATTAAACAAATTCAGTGCATTTTTAAATATTTGTTTTTTGAGGCATAACAATTCATTTAAACCGTGTTGTGCAAGTTTGCGTTCTGTTTTTGTACACGCTTTTGTTGTTTGTATAAAGTTATTGTTCATTTCTTTAACATTAACGTCACACAAATCCTCGCATACACGAAAGTTTACTAGCGGCTGCCTACCAACTTGTTTTTCCATAATGGGTGTTTATGTGCTGTGTGCATGCATGTATGCGTGTGTGTGCGAGGCTGTGGGTGTGTATGTGTATTGTCAGCAGTGACGAGAGGGATGAGGCAGCAAATGGAAAAGCCCCTTAAATATTCCTGGAAATCCCTTGAGAATTGTACACACTGGTCAGCCACCAGTACATGGATTAGAGTTTTATTTACACTCCACTTTAAAGGAATGTGTGTGTGTGTGTGTGTGTGTGTGTTTTCATTCTCTGTTTGTTCAGTCTCTGGGTTGAGTGTATTATTTCAGGGGCAGTTTTATCTTCATCTGTAGGTGATTTTGACTTTGATTTTAATGTGGTGAAGTGTAAGATGCTAGATAAAGACAGAAAAATGCCTTTAAAAGAGGCACCCACACTAAACTTTGCAAATCTATTATAGCTGGAATATTTGCTTGTGCTACCACAAGTGACTCTGGAGTTTTTCTGGAAGTTATGTTTTCTGGTAAGTAAAGAGTTCGATAGAGTTGAGTTATTGTCATTTTAATTTACTGTAAGGCGTATTGAGCCACGGGGTGTTTGTGAAACGCCCCTCACTAAGGCTTTAACATCCTTTAAATGTCAGATGGGGTTTAACTTTTCTTGCTGAGTGTGTGAATAATTGGTTGGGTGTGACTGTATGTGTGTGAGCATCCCACATGTCCAAACAGTTCAATCATGGCTGTCATCGTCCTTCCAATAGCCATTTGTCTGTGCAACCAAGTCTTTGAGAATTTTACATTTTCTATTGAATCTTCAGAGGCTTGTTTGTGCCAAACCTGTCACTGTGATGGTATGTGATGGTATTATTATTTTTTATGAGGGGGTGTTCTGGGCGGATATGACAAGCCCACTCAAGTGCTTATATTCTGGTCTGTAGATATCATTTGAGTCCATCCTTTGATTCTAGTCAGTTATGTATTTCACCCGTTTTATATTTCACTAGGAGTCAATTGCTTACAATTAATCTATGACTCATCAACGGTTTCCCAATTACATCAAATATATTTTTACAAGGTCTACATGCATTCATAAACTTGCACCATAAAATAACTATAATTAGTTTCCTACAGTGTCAAAACTTCTCTGTACTGAGAATGTACATCTGCGGTGAACACCAGTCACTCACAGTTTGGAATAACTGTGGAATCTTCTGCCTTGAGGAATTCTAGCAATGGCCGATCGAGACCTTCCTGCATGCGCTGTTAGCGTGTAGCTGGCTCATAGGGGAGATATTATTAGAGCTCAAGAGCTATGCTTGTTATGAAGGGATTTCCCAGTCTGAGAGCTGCCGGTCAGGAGCTGTTGATGTGGCAGTGTAAGCACAATGTTAAAGCCTCGCCTCTGTGCTGAGCATTAGCATATGTAAATGTAAGAAAAAATTACTAACTTGCACTGTCTAACCTTGGCTTGAGGTGCAAGACAGACAGAAATACAGAAGTCGAGCGCTGTGATGTCAGACGGGAGCTGGGAGTTTGGTAGGTCTGTTGTTGCCGTGTGACTACAGTCTATGAAGATAAAATTCAGTTACGGTCTTTGTAAAAATGCTGACATACACTACTAGTCAAAAGTTTAGAATCACTTATTCTTTATATACATTTTAGAATAATAGTAAATCCATCAAAACAATGGAATAACACAATTGGGGGGGATTATGTGGGAATTTATCCAAAATAAATAAAAGTCTGTGTTGTATTTTAGCATTTTCAACGTAGTAGTTATTTAAATAATGAAAAGTACATAATAGTGGAGTGATTCATGATAAAAATTATTTGGTTTGATGTTTTGTTGGCTTTTTAAACGGTTTTGTTGGCTTTTTTTTTAATGTTTTGGGGGAAACTGTGCTGTAGATGACTGTCTGTTCTGTAGATTAAGTCCAGTAAACTCTCGTCTGATTTGGGTCAGAACAGCATTGTCACTAATCACTCAACACAACATGTATTCTCAGAAAAATTACACTCAGTGTGTTTGAAATTGTATGTGCCAAGTGAGTCTGGACCCAATCAGACAACAGCCCATTCCGTTTCACTTTCAGTTCTCTTCCCAGACAACACAGAATTCATGACAACTTCAATCTGGACAAGCAGGAAAATTGAAAGTGCTGTACAGTGTCTTCTGTGTACGCCTGTTTTCAATGTGCTATCCTAGTTTTGTCCATTAATGGTTGGAAGAACCATCTCTTGTTATGAATACATGGTGGATACTGTTTCATTTTTGGAAGTTTTCAAGATTTCTCCTGGGAAAATTACAGATTCTCAGTTAAAATGAAAGTGCTTCTGTAATTATTATTATTTGATAAGTAATTTGTTTATAAAGTTGTTTGGAAAATATTGTTAAATTACTGTATATAATGTTCATTAATAGTTTTATTGCCATAATTTTTTTAAGGTCTAATTTTTTGAGTTTGCCATGAAAATAGCCATTGCTGCCGATATGTTGTTAAATAAACAAACAAACGAACAGAATAAATAAAAAATTGACATCTTCTGTAAAATATTCAGCATTTCAGTTTCATTTTCTGTTTCATGTCGTTTTATGTGGACTCTTCAGATAGTGACTGTAATCTGATTGCGTGATTTTTCAGGTCATGTCCGCAGGCCATAATGTGGAACAGCAGATTGCACTGCAGCAGCGTCCTCCATCTCTCGGCATGCCCTCCATGGCCCCGCGGTCCAGGCCTGAGCCGGGCTTCCAGCCCCTGCAGGGCGGCTTCAGGGACCGCTTCGTCACGACGCCCGAGCCCAAGTACTGCTGCGAGTTCTGCAGGCTAGTGCTGTGTAACCCTCGGCAAACTGAGTGCGGACATCGCTTCTGCGAGAGCTGCATCACAGATCTGCTCAGGTGGCCGAGAGTTCCTATCTGCTTTTCATACTGTACGAATTGTAACCAGAAAGCCAAAGAATGAGCTAAGCAATTTCGTGCATTTCATATATCTGCTCAACATTATTGAATGAGGTCCACAAAACATTTTAATTTGAGAATGTAGGTGGTTTGCTCATAGTAAGAGGTGTTTTTTTATTTCTTTACAGTAAGGCTAACCCTGTGTGTCCAGCTGATCTAGAACCACTGTTTGAGGATAAGGTAAGAAAGTGAAGCCAAAACACACTAGACCACACCCACCCGTGTGATATTAATTCTCCCACAGCCCCAAGTGAAAGTAATGTGGGCTATATAACAGGCAGTACAGTCTCTGTTATACTGCCTCTGTAACGTGTTTCTTTTCCTCAGATATTCCGGGATGTTTGCTGCAATAGGGAAATTATGGCTCTAAAGGTCTTCTGCCGGAGCGAGAAGAATGGATGTAAAGAACAGATGAGTTTACAGCAGGTCATGGTAAGTCACATGATTCTTAGCCAAAATAGTCTACAATACATAGTTTAAGTTCCTAGACTGGAACTTCTGGGAAGAGCAGCCTAGATTTACATTAACTAGTAACTTGTTTTGTACAATATCCTTCAAATAGAATAAAAATGTTAAAGTTTTACTCTTAAGTTAAATGCTTTCGTATGTACAGTAACATAAGAGCACAGTGTGTTACGTTAAAGTCAAGTCACTCAAACCAGATTCATCTGTCTCTTCCGAGCAGGATCACTTGGAAGTTTGTCCGTACTTTGAGGTGCCGTGTCCCTTGGGAAAGTGCAAGGAGAAGATGATGAGAAAAGACATGCCTGAGCACCTGAGCCGGAAGTGTAAACACAGAGAGATCACCTGCGAGTTCTGCAATCACAAAATGGCCCTCACCGAGTTACAGGTGAAACACGGCACTTCCTGTAAAAGAGACCAAAAATCTGAGGGAAAGTACTGAGAAAACCATGATTGTTTTTATTTAGATGTCTGCATTTATTTAGATGATGAATCTTTTTCCTTGATTATATTTAGTGGACCTCTCAGTTCCTCTATAAGCTGTATTCCCCTCACACGCTGTCATAAGTGTCCCATGACCTTTGGTTTCACTTTTGTACAGGGAACTTGGGGAAATCTTCCATTATGTTGACTGTCATTTAAAGAATGATTTGTGTTTTCATTTTAAGAATGCTTTGCCTTTCTGTCTAGTTAAACCAATTAGTATTGCTTTATTCGTATTTCATTGAACAATGAAAGCATCAGTACACAGTTTATCTATTAGTGCTTTTTTGTCTAAGATCGATCTGTTTTTACAGAAACACAAAGAAACCGTTTGTCCAGCCTTTCCTGTAGCATGTCCTAATCACTGCTCGTTTCCTTCGATTTTAAGAAGCGAGGTAGGCTTGGTGTGCGAAAGCATTACTTTTGTTTTAATAACGTTTGTTAAATGTTTTGTTTTTAAAAGCATGACAAATGGCTTAAGTTGTAAATTAATGTTAAAGGCAGATGACTTAAACATGAACTGATTGTCTCCTGTAGCTCTCCAGTCATCAGAATGACTGTCCAAAGGCACAGGTGACCTGCTCCTTCGTTCGCTATGGATGCACTTTCAAGGTGACTTAATATCATCGTGACTGGGGCCTTAGAAAATATACCAAATGTTATTTGGGTTTAAAATTTAAATTGGAACGTCCTATTGTAAATTCACTGCAGAGCTACTCTACTGTATTTGAAATTACAGTATTAATTTATTTACAAATATCATGCATTTAAATTCCTTTTTTTTGCTATATATATATATATATATATATTTAAATAATTTCTTACTGTCTCATCAAAGTAAGCTTGTGATCTGTGTGAAAAGTGTCTGATCTCTGGTCAGTTCATTTAAATCATTGTTAATTTCTAATCACGTTTATATGTAGTTTCCTTACATTAGCTAATTTGAACTAATTAAAGCTTATCGTGAAATCTGACTGATTTGATTTGATTACTTTAAAGGGGTTGAATCAAGAAATGAGGGAACATGAGTCCAGTTTTGCATCTGAGCACTTGAGAATGATGACGGTCAGAAACGCAACACTGGAAGCCAAGGTCGAATCGTCAACCCAGACTGCATCTTACCGTCTTTATTGACCAGTATGTATCATACATATACTGATTAATCTGTGTATATGTGTGTAGGTAGAGGATGTTAAGAGCGAGCTGATGGAGCGCTATAAAGTTCTGCCCAATCTCAGCAGTCGTCTGGCGGAGGTAGAAACACAGTATGAGGAGATAAGAGAGAAGATCAGACAGCTGGAGCAGAAGATACTCAGCATGCAGGTGAGAGTCATTACAATGGGATGGTTAACAACAACAGAACTATTTAAAACAAAGAAACATTATGACATCAACTAAAAAAACCAATTAAATGACAAATTTGTGACATTGACCATGTCAATGGTGGACATGTTTGTGTGTAGAAGCTGATGAGCTCTCAAACAGAGAAGCTGCTTGAGGTTGAGATGGAGCTGCGAGAGCTCCGCCCACTGCGAGCTTTAAGGGAGGAGGTGGAGGCTTTGAGAGGGTCCGTGGAGAGCATGCGTTCAATCATATCTTCCCTGGACTCAGGTCGTGTCGGATCCAGTTCTGGTCCAGCGCTGGGTGAGCCAACAGTGTTTTTTGGGTTGTCTTGGTCATTGTCTTAAATAGCTTGTGCCTAGCACTTCATCTTTTATAACATGAGATTTTAGTTGTATGTATTCAATTTCGAATGAACCGAGAGGACCCCCTCACAATTTTTACATCTTACCTTTGTGAATCCCTGTTTAGATATACAATTTACAAAAGCACACATGTGCTTTTTACAGACACGTCCATGTGTCTACGAATTGTTTTGATTCAGCTTAAGACCACTTTACATTGGTAGAATATATATACATAGTTGTAATCTGATAGCTAAAATGTTTTGAAAGCTAAAAGTTTCGAAGTTACTCTTGCTCCCCAAGTCATCCCAATGGTCATTTGTGTTGGAGTTGTGTGTGTTTAAATGTCTGCTAAATGACTTCATTAATCCCATTAATGCAATACTGTTGTCAGGCTCCTTTGAGCAACGACTGACACGCCACGATGACACATTGAGCGTCCATGACATTCGACTGGCAGAGATGGACCTGAAGCTGCAGGTGCTTGAGACAGCCAGCTTCAACGGTACACTCATCTGGAAAATCCGGGATTACAAGAGACGGAAACAGGAAGCCGTGGCTTCCAAAACGCTCTCGCTTTACAGCCAGCCCTTTTACACAGGATACTTTGGCTACAAGATGTGTGCCCGTGTTTATTTAAACGGAGACGGAATGGGCAAAGGCACTCATCTCTCCCTCTTCTTCGTGGTCATGCGTGGGGAATACGATCCCTTGCTGCCATGGCCATTCAAACAGAAAGTGACGTTGATGCTGATGGACCAGGGGCCGGCGCGAAAACACTTGGGGGATGCCTTCAAGCCAGACCCCAACAGCAGTAGCTTTCGCCGGCCCACTGGTGAAATGAACATTGCCTCGGGTTGTCCGCTTTTTGTTGCTCAGACTGTGCTGGAGAATGGAACTTATATCAAAGATGACACCATCTACATCAAAGTGACTGTTGATACTTCTGATCTGCCTGACCCCTGATTTTAACTTTATTGGGTCCAACTACAATAAAGTCACACGGCTCTCCCGGGCCAGGGTCGTGGGGCTTCAAAGAGCGAAGCTGAAAGATGAGGAACCCAAGATGAGTATGGGTTTCCAACAGGCAACAATAACAGTCAGAGCTGTAAGCTTGTGCTCTTAAGATGGTGAGCTCTCTGAGAAACAACAGTGCCTTGCTGGGCTAGGTTGTTACAGCCTTTCAAAGGAGGTTTGACTCGACAGTGTTTGAGTAGAAATCTTTCCATCCCAGCCACATCTAAGGTGCAGTTAAGATACTTCAACTCTAATTAAGCCGGAGAATGTCAGTGTTTATTGATGTTTAGAACAGAAAAATCAGAGAATCATGCATAGATAACATGATGTGTTTGTTGGCTAACAACCAGCCCAAAGAGAGAGGAAGCCATTTACGCCTGTTGTCACTTTAGCCTCCAATGAGTATGAAATCATTTTGAGGCTAATGACCATCTTTTATATAGACTGTTGCTAGTCTGGATTGTAACCCTTTATGTTTAGTAAACATGACAAATTCTGTATTTGGTTGTATCTGATGGTTTTTGATGGTTTTGTACAATATGCAAATAAGTACTGGAGCTAACATCTGTTAAGTGCTGTGGTGGTGTCGTGAACAGTTAATGTGGAGAGGAGTATTGTGACTAGACAGTCTTGTTTGTGTGGGCAAAGGTGGACGTGTTTTTGTTCTGTGTAGTAGTTATAAAGGACCTGACTATGGAGCATTCATGAAGGACGGTATTGGCACTAAACAAGGAATCTGCAAGGGTTCTATTATCAAAAAGCAAAACCTCGGTTTTTATGCATGTAAAACCTGTTCTTACATGACTTAACCTTCCCTGTTTACCACTTTGACACATTATTTTATGTAATGTTAAAATTAATAGATGCTATGCATCGGAATCTATTGTGCTTTTTTAAGTGTTTTTTGTACAACAGTTTGAAATAATGCCTTTAAGCCATGCTGCCAGAGACACATACAATAATCCAGATAATATTTCATGGTAGGGATGTTTTTTGCACAGTTATTGTTTGGATGTGTAATATATGTATAAATATATCAATATAAAATGTAAAAAAAAACATTTAATCTTGTGGGATGTTTTTGAAACTTGAAACAAATGGCATTCTTACTATAATGTAATCTAAAATCTTTTTCCAATTCTTACTAATCACAAACTACTATAATTATCAGTGTAGACGGTGACACACTACTTTTGTAGTACGCGACCTAGTTGATCTATTACTTTGGTCTGACTGATACAGGCCAATTAATTGATGAACGTCATGTCGTCACAGACTTTACGTTGATATTTACGCGTAAATACGGGAAAAATACAAAAGCAAAATAAATATAGAGAACTACATGAGGACGGGTGAGTCAGAAACTTTTAAACTTCTTTAAAATCTTTACAAGAAATGCAGTGGGTTAGCGGAGGTTAAATGCGTTGGTTTGATTTCATGGAACTGTATTGCTTGAGGTATTGATGAAGATACAGTTTAACACTTGTTAGCTGTTAGATTAAATATTGCCATATTTTGTTTTGTAAATTGTCCGTATGTCAGATAATGTGCACTGCATTTGGCAACTTGGCTTGCCTTGCATGCTAGCACTCCAAGCAACCAGCTTTAACTAAAAAACGAAACTTTACTCTTTTAAAATAATTACATTGATTATACATGTTTTTTTTTTATTATTAGTTATTATTACATCAATGTTCGTTATTAAAGCTTTCTATCCCATCTGCTTATTCGTATGCGAACCGCTAGGTGGCGTTAATGTACAACTCTGACGTCTCAGTCTGTAAGGACTGAGTCACATTTAAATTTATATCAAGACACAAACCAGATATATTAATATTTTTTCTACGATTTATCTGCTATGTCAGGACAAGACAGAATAGAATAGACAGTACTGCTAATCACACAAAATATACATACTGAGATATACAAAATAAATCTATAAAATGATATAACAAAACGCTTTATTTTCTAAATCGCAGATTTGATTTGCCCAGTATCAGCAACCTTTGTAAAACTACCTAATGTAGTCAAGCCAGTGCTTACAGATTCAGCACCGACCGTGCACACTAACAACTCCACCCTAACGCCCGCCCACATCGGTAAGCGCTCCAATGAGAGGCCGCAGTCTCGCTGTGCCTCATGCATATTCAAAGTAACGTCACGAGAGCGGCGTCACGTAACTACACAGGTGAGGTCATGACGACACAGCTGGACAGTACGCGCAGACTGTCTGGTGTCAAGTCCTTTAAAACAAGCCAAGAACAAAGAAGTGGCCAAAGTTTCCGATTCCTTAAAAAAAAAAGGGAACTATCGTTTGCATCGCGGATAAAAGCGACATAAGAGGAACGACAGCATGTTTACTTGGGTAAATAAGGAACAGGGTGGTAGGAACAAGGAGGGCGATATGTTTCAAACAGTCACAGAAGGACTTCAGAGTCTTTATACTAAGAAACTGCTGCCTTTGGAAGAAACTTACCTTTTCCATGAATTCCATTCACCGGCACTGGAAGAGGCGGACTTCCAGAGCAAACCCATGGTGCTCCTGGTCGGACAGTATTCCACAGGGAAGACCACCTTTATAAGGTAAGTGCTTTAACACTTAGTAAAGTGTAAGACAGACTCTTATGCAAACACGAAAAAATTACTTGGAGTCATAGTCAGTAAATTAATTGTAATGTTTGGTAAGTCAACAAGAGATTTTTGTATTATTTGTGCGTGTATAAAATGTGTTTCACTTTTTGTCATTCAAAGGACAGTCTATGCACGTGTAGATTTGGTACAGTCAGCTCTTTGTGGTTACTGCAAACCCTTACTTGGGAAAATGTAGAAACCGCTGATGCCAGCTCACAGTCCATTCATCTGTGAAGTGATTCAGAGGGCTTAAGAGCAAAAATAACTCATAAAAAGACATAATTCCTATTATTATTATTATTATTGACTTTTCACTGTTGGTCAGTACCATTCCTGATCTGATGTCCTCATGATGTTGGCAGTGAGTCTTAGCATGAATTATATAATTCAATGGTTGGTATATTGAACAGCCCCTAAACTAGAACCAGTATATTAATATGCAGCATAATACTGTTCAGAATGTTAAACATTATGGCATAATTTAAAAAATGAAGGTTTTTGGGTGCTTTAACAACTTACTCCAGCTGGTAAACCAGCATACTGTTAAATGTTCTTATTTGAATGAGACAGCATTTGAGCTAAGCGTGGCATAAAAATCCAATGCAAATTATGTTTGTATAGCTTTCTATCCTCTTCTGCTGTAATGCTTTGAACAATGTGAATTTTGTGCTTCCCAAAAGTAAATTTATCTTCCTGTTAGACACATGCACTAAGAGGATTTTCAATTGTGTTCCACTAAGAATGCAGTCTGATTTATAGTTCCCTTATGTTTATGGTAGGTTTTAATGACACCCCATGTGTGTTTCTTGCTTGGAAACCTTTGACACTTTCTCATCCGCTCACAGGATATGGTAAGAATCCTCGGTTTGGTCAGGGAATTACAGGAAAGCAAGACTGATGACCTGGTCTGTTTTCACATCCAAAGACTTGCAGAAAAGTTTAGGTTGCCACTCATCTGGTCAACTGTTTAGCTTTGATTTTGTGCCTGTTTTCAAGATTGTCACCAATTTTTAAAGGCTGTTGATTAACAGTGATTTAAATTGCTGAAGCTTTTAACATAATCTGTTCGTTCTCATTTAATGAACAAACAAAATGATTTAACGCCATTTTGTTGTTAACGTGGTGTCACATGGTCAAGCCTCTGCAGTAAGTGCTGTAAAATGAATGATTAACCTCTGTCTCTTCTGCAGGTATCTACTGGAGCAGGACTTTCCAGGGATGCGAATTGGCCCTGAACCAACGACAGATGGATTCATAGCTGTGATGTATAATGAGAAAGAGGGGGTTGTTCCTGGCAACGCCTTGGTAGTGGACCCCAAGAAACCTTTTCGTAAGCTCAACGCATTTGGAAACTCCTTCTTAAACAGGTAATGCTTAAGGGTTTTAGTATTTATTTATTAAAACATTCTTACCAAGAGGCCGTATGATTACAGAGATGATTGATCTTTGCTCAAATGGAGCGTGTCTGTGGACAAAAACATGTGTCTGCATTAATTGGTATAATGGTAGAAACGGTAGAATGGTTGTTAGACACTATGTCATGCATGCTGGGAGTTTAGGATGTAGCCATGCATTCTTCCTCACTGGATACTGTAACAAGCTTCCCTTTGCCAAAACAAGGATTTTCCATTATCTTCCATTTGAAACCCATTCTGGACAGGTTTTTCCACTGCTAGAGCTTAGATACAGTGTTAAGCTTGTAGTACTATAAAGGACTGTGCATTCATGCAAAATACTCATTGTCACGGTGCTCTGTAGCTGTGTGTCAGTTCCACAGCAGCAGGTTAACCTGTCCTGTATTTAAATAGGAAAACGCTGTTCATTCTGACGCCCAGTCAGTTCTTCCTCTCATCCCACGCAGTGCGATTTATCTATAAATATTTCCCTTTCGTTTTAGGTAACTTTAGCAATAGCATGAGCTCCCATAGTTTAATGTTTAATTTTAGCACCTAGACAGTTGGACAAAGGTCTTTTTCCTGTTTGCTAGATATTTCTGTGGAGGGGAAATGGGCTAGTGCTTCTTTGACAGTGACCATTATAAAGGTCAAAGGCACACTTAACAGAGAACATCTCTTCTCCTCCAGAGGAACCCAGAAACAATGCACTTTGTTTCCTGTGGATCTCGTTGTGCGTCATGTGATGGCACAACGTTTTTCTCATTCTCTTGCTGTTATATTTACTGGCTTTTTAACTGAAACATCTATAGAGTGATTATATTGGACTGAAGTGTGGTTGATTGTTTCTTCCTCTTTCGCAATCTATCCCTCTGCTTCACAGCTGACAGTTGATGTTGTTTTACAGATGTCACATCTTCCTCTTAGGTTTTATTAAAAAAGACACATTTTTAAACTCACTTGAGGCGGTATTGCGATTATGTATTTCAACTTACAATCATATTTTGTTTAATCTTAACATGAGAGTTCTACAAAATTACTACTTAAACACCACAGTAACATTATACTTAATTAGATATTTGTTGGAGATTTCATTTCATGGAGATTCATTTGGTAATTTCTATACTGCATTTTTACTGCATTTCTAGATTTGCCCATTTAAACACAAACAAAAAACAAATAAAGTATTAAACAAACCGTATAAACATTAATTGTAGTAGTCCTACACTATCCAATCTTAATCTTAAGATTTCTGCGAACAATATTAAACATTAGTACATTAATAGTATATTTGTTTTATGTCTGAATCGGGCTTCTGTCGTTTGATAATTTTTTATACGCCTTTAAATCTAGCAATGTGGTAATGTATAAAGTTTAGAGCATAACTTATAGATTTTAAAAAGTGTGTCTTAACTGTTTCACTTTCCCATGACTCATGTCATTTGTGTCACCCACAAAATGTTCTGGCATTACCTGTGTTACTGTAATTACATAAGACAATATACTCTCTGCATCTGTCTCGCCAGGTTCATCTGCTCACAGATGCCCAACCAGGTTCTGCAGAGCATTAGCATCATTGACACACCAGGAATCCTTTCAGGGGAGAAGCAGCGCATTAGCAGAGGTCAGTGAGTGCAGTGTGTTATTAACTGGACAGGGGGATCCATTCTGGTGTTATATCAGGGCAGTGCCTTTCCAACCTCTTGATGGATGTTAAGGAGCCAATCCATCATGTATTGTACAGTAAACAAAGACCGGAGATGCACACTAACTAAGTCACATGGCCACACACATGCTGCACCAGTGAGAGTTCAAAGCAACAGACTAACAAATGACAAAAGACATCTTCAAATGTACCCCATTATAATTTACTGGTGCCGCTCAAGACAGAGATTCAAGACACATTCAAATCTCACAGACACATTGTTGAGGGTTAGTGCAGTAACAGGGTGGCAGAACATATGTGAGAGAGTGACAGAGTGATTTGATCATTACCTTGTCCACCAAGGGAATCAATAACTTTTAACAATAACTGTGATATTGAACAGTAAGGCCTCCCAGTGCTGTTTTGGTCCTGTATCAGGGCTTTGTAACACCTCAATTTGTGCTTTCGGAACACCTCTCATCCAATCAGCTTTGAGTACCAGTACTGCAAAATAGATGCTTGTGTAGTAAACACTTGGGTGAGAAATGTCATGTGACCAAATATATATATGTATATATACATATACTGATCTCTGCTGCTTAGCTGTGACAGAATTCTTCATCCTTGAGTCACTTTGGCTTATTCACATTAAAAACAGATTTGTAATGATCTGTTATTGCAGAAAGGCTGGTTCCCTCCCTCACTGAAACCAAGTAATCCCTTAGGACCTGGGGACTGTTTCCAGTGTAAGGAACAATCAGAATGCTTTAGTCATTAGTTTTCATTTCAGTCACCAGATTTGAGTCCGTTTCTTCACAAACTTCCTTTAACATTTCCGTGCCTGTCACCCATTACAACAGACAGTCTGGAAACCCTGATGACTGTGTGTGGTGTTATGAAGTCAGCATTTCTCACTTTTTTCCTCGTGTCTCACGCTTCGGTTTAGCTTGCCAAATTTGTTTTAAGGGTTACATCAGCATTCTGGAACGGCACTATGCAGCTAGTGTTTATGTGTTACAGGTTAATCATTTAACAAAACATGCTTGTATTCCCAGCATGCTTTTGTTATCACATTTTTTGTTTTTGAACTAAGAAAGCACATTGCCAGGCAATTCGTAACAGTTGTGAGTTATGTGTCCATCTATGCTGTATAAGACATCTTATCTTTGAACACAGCTGATCAGTATGAGTGAAGATAGAGGACCTGCAGGCTGCAGATTAGGCCTGCTGGTGGAGCAGTAGAATGGTGCAGTTTTGACCACAAGGGATAAGACAGATGGGCGTTGCACATCTGTTCCTGCTTTAGCTCCGCTCGATTGAGTTTCCATTCCTCTAACACTTTCATTTCACCATGCAGCGTTGTGCTTGTGCATCAGACACATTTCATTTGAACAAAATTAGTTCTGAATTTGGACATTTGTGCATGTTAAGTTTCCTATTTAAAATCTCAGTTTTCAATTGTGAGCAGCACATAATGAGGGCAGCATATTTGCATTGAGTTTTAGGCTGTTCAGTATAATTAAGGTAATTAATAAAGATTAAGTTAATAGTAATGAAAAGACTTTCCTTTTAATAGACTAAGTTGCTTTATATGGAACAGCATTAAATGGTTTCCACACTCTAAAGCTCCGCCTGTAAAATTTTTATAGAAGTATGTAATCTGTGCCATTGTTGAAGCAGCATCTTTCTCATGAGGTTCTATGTCATGTTTATACTGTTAATATTCAGGTACATGTATTGCTCAGTTAATGAGGACAGATGTGCCGGTTCTTTCTTTAGGTGGTTCTCGTGGTCATGCTTGGTCAGTGACCTGTGCACTGATACACAGCTTGAAATCTGATCTTTACATCCGTGTCTCTGTACAGCTACAGAAAGGAAGGTGTAGCCAAATGTTATTAATGCATGAGGAAAGAATGTGACAATTGAACAGTCAAACAGCACATTTTCCAGTCATTAAGTATCAATTTCTCTCCACATTGTTTGTATTGTGTTGTGAGGGGTCAAAGAGTTTATTGCATGTTATTGGCCAGTTTTGAGATATTGAAGTTTTTGCATTCCATTGTAAATACCAAAACTGAACTTTTTTGTTTTTCAAATTAAACACCCAAAATGCCTTTTTTCAAAAATAAAAAACCTTTAATAGTGTCAATAAGTTATATTAGAGTAAGAATATGTCAGTAACTCAATTTTTACAAAAATGTCAGATTGAACCTTATAATTCTAAGGTAGCAATATGTATGTATGGGTTGACCATTTGTTTAATTTCTTATTTTCTCACTACAGGCTATGATTTCTCTGAAGTTCTGCGCTGGTTCGGGGAGCGAGTGGACCGCATCATCCTCCTCTTTGATGCTCACAAACTGGATATATCTGACGAGTTTTCCGAAGCTATCAAAGCTTTCCGTGGACAGGATGATAAAATCCGTGTGGTGCTGAACAAGGCCGACCAGGTGGATTCTCAGCAGCTGATGCGGGTTTATGGAGCGCTGATGTGGTCGCTGGGAAAGGTGATCAATACGCCAGAGGTCACGAGAGTCTATATTGGTTCCTTTTGGGCCAAACCACTTCAAAACACAGAAAACCGCCGTCTGTTTGAAGCAGAAACGCAGGATCTCTTCAGAGACATCCAGAGTCTCCCTCGTAACGCTGCCCTGCGTAAGCTGAATGACCTCATCAAAAGAGCTCGTCTAGCTAAGGTGGGTTTTCCAAACTAGTGCAGGTGCAGTTTTACGGATAAGCATGTTTAGTCCGCAAACTAATTCCCTGTTGTTGGAAAGGCAACATTTATGGCAAACTTTCTGCATTTGTCTTTTATACAATTTGTTTATATAGTTATATAATAATTATAGAATACAAAATATACTAGAAAATAAGGTCTTTTAATAAAAGTAATACATTCAATTTTAGTACCACTTTAATTTTTATCATTGAATTATAATATTGTGTAATTATAATACACTGACCTATGCAGTTAAACCCAAAACTTTCCAACATCACTGGCCATTGTCTGTTTAGTCTTGTGCTTGACTTCAGTTCAACCACATGTTTTTGGCTGAGCCCACTATACAAATGTACAGGTTGTGTCACTTTAGCCCCGATCAACACGACTGGTGGCGTCTTGCCCTTATATCTGCTCACTGTAAACAGTCCCTTTATAGAACATGACAGAAAGCACATCTTATCTCTTCCGCAATATTTTCCAAGCGCCTCCAGCAAACAGGAATCCTGTAGCCCTGTGCTCATGTATTCCTGCAGCAGTACAGTCATGCGAGACAGTTAAACACATTCTCCATCTCCTGGAAAGGCCCAGAAAAGTCCCTTTCTGTGGTACAAAGGAATCTGTGTAATGTGCTGTAGGAGAGCACTGCCCTTATTTTTCACTCGTCTTGCCACTCGTCATGTTTACGCCATTGCCTCCGCCCTCCGCCCTCCGCCTGCCACTCGTCCATTAGAGGAATAAACACGACTTGGAAGGGAAAAGCCCAGCCTCATTTTGGATCTCTTGCTCTGCTTTTCCTCTGCATTGAGGAAAAAGCTTGCGTAAATACAGGCGTTGTTGAATGTTCCCTTTGGCAAAGGTGTTTCCAAGGTGAACACACAGTGTTTCATTAAAGAACCAGTTTGGAGAAGCAGAAAGATAAATGTTTTGGAAACGTAAGAGGAATTGTCAACATGAAACAGTATGACTGAATATGATCCTGTATTTTAATAATGAAACGTTAAGCATTTTTATATCTTATTTTTAATAAATAGTTTTAAAAAGTAGATCTTGTGTTTATTAGGCTGTTTTTGAATAAAACAGTGAATATTTGACCTCTTTCAGGACGCATTACATGTTAAGCCTGTGCAGTTAATAAAATAACCTTAAAACAACACGTAACTATGCGTTGTCACTAGAAGTTTGTATTGTATTTAATTGCTATTAACCATATTTTAACAAATGAAAAAGTCCCTAGAACTTTGTATATTTACAGGACATCATGAAATATTTTTAATAGGCCTGTCTGTTGTGCAATAACATTGAATCATTGCACCCCATCATGAATTTCTGGTTTTAATCTTCTAATCTGTGTCTTGCAGGTGCACGCTTACATCATCAGTTACTTGAAGAAGGAAATGCCCTCCCTGTTTGGAAAAGAGAAGAAGAAGGAGGAGCTAATTGCCCATCTGCCTGAGATCTATCAGATGCTGCAGAGAGAACACCACATCTCCCCTGGAGATTTCCCTAATGTCATCAAAATGCAGGCAAGTCCCCTATTGTGGGTGTATATCCATATGTGGGTATATCTGAGATAAAATATGACTGTTATAGCATCAAAACTAGCATCACTTGTACTTTCTAGACAGTTGCTGATTTTGCATGAATAAAACGCAGGTTGCAGGTTAGATTGAGGAATACCTTTATCAGCCTGTTACTGTGGCTTTAAAGAATCTTTGTTTTGTCTTAGCATCATGGTTGAGTCCCTGAGGGGACTGCTTGAGAACCAGCCCTGCTATTGTCTGTAGAGCAGAAAGAGGCAAAGCTTTCACTTTCTGCAGGTCTCACCTGAGGATGTTTACCCAGCATGTAGAGGTTACCGTAGAGGTTACCGTAGAGGTTAACTGCATTGCAGAAGTATATGTGCACAGAAGCACTGTAATGTTGTTTCACATACCAGAGATTAGGGAAGAAAGTTTAATGTTCTGTCTCTGACTACTGCAAGATCCCCCATTCCACATTGGAATTCCCCCTGTGGATTAAAATGCAGTAGAACTGATAGACCACAACAACCAGATAACAGATCAAACTTATTCCAGACAGCACTTGAAAGAGAGAGGCTCTAAATAGACCCAGAAAGTAACATTGATTAGCTCCAGCATTAGACCTCACCAAAATAACCACATCAGGACCTTGTTGTTTGTAAGTCATGGTCATGAATGACAAACAACAAACTTAAATTTATTGGTAATGAATAATAATAGAAATATATAACAAATTATGGAACGTGATGTGTTGCAGATGCTAACGCAATGTTATTAGAGATCTTTTAAACTGACGTTAAGGTGTCTCTGTCACTCAACGCAGGAGCAACTCCAACACTACGACTTCAGCCGGTTCCCCTCTTTGAAGGTGAAGTTGATTGAATCTGTGGACAAAATGCTGTCCACCAAAATCTCCGGGCTGATGAGCATGATCCGAGAGGAAGAAAGCAAACAGCCATCTCAGCTGGTGATGGGCGGAGCCTTCGAGGTGTCTTCTGATGGACCTTTCGGTCACGGCTACGGGGAGGGTATCAGCGCAGGGGCTGACACTGAAGATTGGATCGTGAGTCGCGACAAGCATCGCTACGATGAGATCTTCTACACCTTGATGCCTGTCAATGGTAAAGTGACTGGTATCAATGCCAAGAAGGAGATGATGAATTCTCGCTTGCCCAACACTGTGTTAGGAAAGATCTGGAAGCTGGCAGACTGTGATAAGGATGGGATGCTTGATGATGAAGAATTCGCCTTAG
>JAZGTK010004136.1:5767-25330 GCA_036877625.1 Ambastaia sidthimunki
GTCCTATTACCACTTTATTTACACAAGCGTCAGAATAACTGCTGTCCTCTCTCTCCTGTCTCAGATACCATCGATGTGATTTTAAGATTCCTCTGATGATTAAAAAAGGTCAGTGTTGTTTATATCACACTCTGTTGGTTAAAGGCAAGGTGGGTGGTTTGTTCCAGAAACATTTTTGTTATGCTGGTTTAAAATCTCTTCACATTCTGATACCAATCACTAAGTGAAGTGCCCACCTTAACTTTAAATTTGTCTGTTTTTATGTTTACTGATATTGTTTTTTTGTTGTTGTTTTAGATGGGGCACATGCTCAAAGTGAAGACTGTATTCTGACCACCTACAGCAAAGTAAGTACACAGTGCTTTGTCATATTTTACTATATGGATGTCTTGTTATTATGTTTGTTAAAAACAATCACTCTTATGTAAATGTAATTTATATGTTGTAACATTTTTTTTTCTCTCAGTGGGATCAGATTCAGGAGTTACTGGGACACCCTATGGAAAAACCAGTTGTGCTGCACAGGTGAGAGTCATACAGGTAGAAAACTGGTCACATGACTACGGAGAGTTAAAGGACAATGCAGATGAGGAGTGGAGAACTCCACTGTTGCTGATAGCAACCATACAAGATGTATGTAACTGACTGTAGCTAAAGCTTATTGGCTGTTTGCATATTCATTATAGTAGTATGGAAGATAAACAATGTAACAAAAGGGAACAATTGTGATTCAGGCAGCTAGACACTGATCTAACTGCATATGAAGTCCTGCTGATAATGCATTAATTGCGCTCTGTACTGCAGGTCCTCATCTGCAAATAACACCAATCCTTTTGGTTCCACGTTTTGTTTTGGACTTCAGAGGATGATATTTGAGGTATGCGACAGATGCGTCCTGTGTCTTTGTATTTTTGTATTACTTAGCCGGCATTTCTCCTAATACATAGCTAATAAATAAACTTCAGATTTTGTATCACACGGCATCTACAGCTCCACACTTGACTGGACACTCATACTCCACTAATCATTTAATTAACCGGATGCATCTTACAGCCCTGTTGTTGCTATGGTTACAGGTCATGCAGAACAACCACATAGCGTCTGTGACTCTGTACGGAGCGCCTCGTCCCAGCAGTCTGGCTCGTGCCGATCCGAGTGTCCACTGATTAAACCGTCCAGCTACGTAGAACTTCTGAAGTGACCTTCACTCACTGTTGCCATCACAAGCTCAAGCAAGGCATGCTGGGAATTTCTTTGGAGTTTCCTGAACTCGCCCCTTCCCCCACACCATCAAAGTGGCTCCTGGATCGATGTCATAATAAGAGCTCTGAGGCAGCTCTTATCTTGCTAATTGTCCCTAATTACCATGCAGCCCTGGCTCCGCCTCCAAGCTTTAACCCAGACATGCGTCAGTATTGTTATAGTACTTGTGGATGCACAGTGATACATTTATACACACACAAACACACATTTGTCGATTTGTTCTTCATACAGTCACAGCATTTGTTGCCTGTGCATATATTGATAAGATCATAGAAGCCGTTTTTTGTCTAATCTTTGAAATTTCATACCAGATGCACCAAAGGACGTAAATTCAACCTCCTCTGCGCATTTAACACTTTAACCAAAACGCACATCTGTTTAATTTTTATTCTTCGACAAAAGCAGAGGATGCGCAACAAGTCCAACACGGAACAGAAACTTTCAGCGCAGAAATTTGTATGCATTGGATCTGTGTAAGATTACAAGCACAAGCTAGCACAGTGTGGAAATGCACTGGTGAAAATGCATTTGACACGCTTATAAGTATTTATAAACTCATACCATTTCATACCAAGTCAGCAGCACAAATTACCTCCCATTTTAGTGCCGTACATTATTATTATTATTCTGTTTTTTTTAAATGCATTTTTGTTTTAAGAAACATGACGCATCCGTTTTCTAACATTTGCACTAAAATACACCTCATTTACTTGATAATTGTCACTTGTCCACTGAGGAACGTTTTAATTGCCGAGTTTTAGAGCAGGGGAGGAAGTGAGAACATTCTAGATTTCAGAGCTCTGATGTAGCCCTCTTGACTGGAGAGAAAAGACATCCACCCATCTTTCTGGATCTCATTTCATCATATGCATTCACGTCCTCTTTTGAATTCCCTCCTCTCATCTTCTTTTGTCCACAATAGAAAGATGTGAAGTTTATTTCTTACCTTCTTTAATATCTTAAAGTCTTAACTTCAGAAGTTGGTTTCTGTTGTCTGATTGCCAAACTGCTAGCCAAAGATGAAACAACACTTAGCTTTCTGTCCGTTTAAATATTGCGCACAGCAGCATAAAAACATTCCCATATGATTTGATTTGATTCAAACACTCCCTAAATTGTTTGTAGCATATCTGACTGATCTCTCTGTAATGCTTATGAATTTATTCCTCTTTTTTTTTTTTTGGAGATCTCTTTTGCTTTAAGCTCTGTAGGATTTGGTGGTGGTGCCTCTGTAGCGAGTAGACATGATTCTTTCTGCAGTTTTCTCTGTTGGTGAGTCTATATCTGTACAGATCTGTAAATAGCATGCACAATTTCTTTTGTTTCTCTGATCTAAGATAATAGTACCATATTTTATCAGCTGTCTGGAATTTCCCTTCACTGCTGACATGTTTATAAATACTTTCACTAATATTGGCGTGGGACAGATTTAAATTGTGTTTCCAACCCAGCTGTTTCCAGTTTTTATTTGGGGGTCTCTAAGGGTCACTAACACAGAGTCTCTCCACTGTTGTTCTGAATGAAGCTGCTTAGTTTGACCACTATTAGGAGATGATCAGAATTCATGCATTATATTCATGTATAATGCATAATATTGCAGAATTCATAATGTTGTATTGACTTACCTTGTACACTGGCAGCAGAGCTTAACATGGTAGCTGTCGACCTCCAGTCCTGTTTAAATCTCTGTTAGTGTCATTCTAATCTCCTTTCAGGCATCTGCAGTATTTTGTGTAGGTTAGTTTGGGCATTTTAGTTTTCTGTTACATTTACTTCTACTCAACTGTGCTGGAAGGCTGTTGGTGTTTTTAATACATTTTAACTTTCGCTCTTCGTTATTTACAAAGAAAATGCTATTAACATTGTGCCTCATCTCCCACCGAGCCTTGTCTTGACTTTTTCTCTGTAAATGAATTGTCGTGTATGTCCGAGCATGTAAAGTTAGATTGAAGAAGTCATAGTCCTTTTGTTCTAAAAAACATACTTAAATATTAAAGAAATATGAAAAATAATTGTTGGGTTGAACTGTCATGAAGGGCTGGTTTTTCAAAAGTATTGAAATTGATGATTCAACTCTGATTTTAAATACAAAAACAATGTTATGATTCAACTCTGATTTTAAATACAAAGACAATGTTATAAGGTGTTAGGCTTGGTGGATGGGTTTTTACATTGACTGTTGCAGTAAATTGCAACAGTCCTTAAGTAAATGAGCATTTATTTGAGGTCTGAGGTTCTAGATGCACAATTGGAACCTCAATTAAGGAATTGCCTGTTAATAATATGAAGCGACAAAACCACTGATTTAGCATCAGTTAGAAACTGTTACTGTGGGGTCATGTGATCTAATAGACTGACCACCTGCCCAATCTCAGTGGATCTTTTTCAATGCCAGGAGCAAGTGAACGCTTCATTTTCATCCAATAGTTTTTGACTGTGTTGTTTCCTCATTAGACATACTATTTTTGCATCTGAATGAATGATTGTAATTGAAAATGGACAACTTCCATACAGTGTAATGCATATATTAATGCTATGTATTATATCCCTATATATTGTATGTTCTTCCCCATTTCCTAAAAGCGATTTTTTTGTGTGTGTGTGCATTCAATACATTAACCATTTCTGGAAATGGGATCTATCCTGAATTAAAAAGTGTGTATCTAAATCTATTGCAATGTGGTGTTTTGTATCTTAGATATTTTTACTTTAAGATCAGGCAGATGTAGACAGAAGATCAGCATTATCAGGCATTTGTTTTTGTTCTGTTTCTTTTTGTTTTAAAAGCAATAATCATTTTGTTGATGGATTATAAATTGGAATGATCTGCTATATGTTTGTAAAAAGCTAAGAAATGGTGCAACAATGCTGTGACCGTTGAATTTTAGTTTTCCTCATTGAATCTACTGAAAGCATTATATAAAGTTTTTAAACTGCTAATTTTGCATTTTGTTCATTAAAAACTGTTACAGTGTGTTCAACAAACAATATTTAAAGAATGGATGTAATAAAATATGGGGAAAGAAGACAGAGATGTGTTTTGTCTTTACTTTATAGGTTCATATTGTTGAAACTGATGTGTTGTGTTTTACAAACTGAAATAAACTTTTTATTCCAAATACAGGTAACCCTTTAGGGCCTACTACTACTACAGTAATGTTCATTACAGTAACATTACTACTGTAATGTTCCACAGCGCAGAGATATAAAACACATTTTATATAATTTAATCTGAGAACATAAATGTTGTCAACATACAAATTATGCCAGTAAGTTTACACAGATTGCCTTGGTACCTAATTACAGTCCCCTTGGCTATATAGTTACAGAGATTTGTGTGTTACTGCAAAAACAGACTCACCTTTCCATTGGACCACCCTGTTAGGATCAAAGGCATGTTGACTCATGGCATGGTTTTTAAAATGATAGAAAAGATCAAAGAGTAAAGAAAGGAATAGAATAACCCTGCTTTGATTCATTAATAGTGTTTAATTGTGTTCTCACGGTTTGGATTATTGGTTTATTACGTCGATTTTCCAGTAGTGGGCAGTGCTGTCATACACTCCTACTGTTACATTGGCTAGCGCATAACCAAACCTGCTGTCGTGCATGTGACAAAGCGACGTGACTGTCAGAGATGAACAAAAAGCACTACAGCACAAATAATAACTTTCCCATAACAGCTTGAACAACTATCAATATAATACCTACCTCATTTTCTGCCATCTCAGTTACTAGCTCATCCTCTCTAAACACCCTAATGTCAATGGTTAACCTTATGGTTCAATTTAAGGATGAAGATGGGCACTAACATGTCAAGTCAAATGTTTTATTCAGGTTGCTACCCAGCAGAATCAACTGATGCTCATAACTTTGAGGACATTGTTTTCAAACTATTTACACGAAAATCCTTATTTGAAGGGGGCCATGAAGAGCTGACAGAGTGTGACATGGTATTGGAATAGGTTTGTAATGATAATGTTAAATAAAACTGTAAATTTAAGAGCATTTATAATAGTTTATACATGTCCAATAAAAGACAGAACATCTACTTTATCTATCAATAAATTATATTCTGTAATAATATGGAAAGTTTATAACCTTAATAGACAAACTGGTAATATTTGTAAGGAATGTAAAATGGTCAAGATTTCCGTAAAACGATATTGAAAGACTGGACCTCTGCTTTAACTTTAGTGTTTGTAACAAACCAAAAATACAACATATTCAAGGTTTATAGTTAGATTACTGTTTAGAAGCTATTGACAAGAAGTGCGTTTGTTGGGGGAGTTTGTTTAAAACGTGTCTTTGTTTAATGGCATTAAATGGCTTCCACGGAAATGTTCCCTTGAAAGTGTGCACTCGTCACATCAGTTTGGGTTTTTTCTCTATTGTGTTCGTCAGGGCAAGAGGTCATTGAAAACACCACCGGTCAGCAATGAATGAGTGACCGAGCGCAAACCGAGTCTGTTGATTACCGCTGCCGCACGCGCGTCACCGCCGAGTGCAGACAGGAAGTGCACGCGCTTCTGCGCGTCACAGTCACAGTTAGTTTCACTTTAGTGGCGTGTGCAAACTGAATGACAAACTGTTGGCAAAAATTAATTTAAAAAGTTTCGGTATCTTTAATGTTCACCTTTGGGAATAAAGCGTATCTAACAACCAGTATCTGTCGAAAACGAATTTATTTAATATACAAATACAATTAATATACATTATTAATATACAAATACAATACAATTAAGTAAGGAAGTATTTGTTATTAAATATTTTATAAGGATGTATTGTTTTCTAAACCATTAATAAAGTGTAGAGACTGTTAGAAACTGCTTTCTGGAGCATTATCACACCCCTTTACGAAAGTAACAAATTACCTATTATTTAAGCTTTTTAATTATTATTATATTTTATTACTATATAAGCACGTAAACAGCTTTTCGTCCATATTTGGTAGTGTAAGAAATGTGGTTATATAATCTTGTAAATAACTAGTTGGTCTAATAGGGTGGGCGTGATGATTCCTGATTGTTTGATAGTTTGCACCCAGTTGCATGAATGAGTGACGCCGTGTGCAGACGCCGGTGGGCGTGACTTTGCGCTCGTCCTGTGAACTGTATAAAACCCAGACAGTCTCAGATTGTTACTACCATCAAAATCAACTCATTCACAGAGTGAAACGACACAGCGAAAGATATTTCAGGAACTTCCAGGATACTCTTAAGGGAAAAACATGGATCCTTGTGATTGCTCCAAGAGTAAGTATTTCAGGCTACGCGTAGTTTTTCAATATGTTAATATGCATTTGTGACTAATTTGTGGGAATTAAGTTATTATAAACTTAACTTTGTGTTGCTTTCTAGCTGGAACTTGCAGTTGTGGTGCCACCTGCAAGTGCACTAACTGCCAGTGTACAACCTGCAAGAAAAGTGAGTTAAAATGCTTAATTTTTTAATTATTAATTAATAATTTTTTAGATACTTAAACCGCTTTAAACCCAGAGAGTTAACTTGGGGTTTCTCTTCCCGTCACAGGCTGCTGTTCTTGCTGCCCATCCGGCTGTAGTAAATGCGCCTCTGGCTGCGTCTGTAAGGGCAATTCCTGTGACTCCAGCTGTTGTCAATGAGGAGGTCAACACGGCGTTTACTGCAATGTGAACTCTCTGTCCGTGTCTTGTGCATAGCATTGTATTTTTACGACAATAAATGGCCTCCGGTTCTTGTCAGCTTTGTTTCGTGTTATAAAGTTTGTTTTGAAGGAATGGGGTGGGTTTCACTAATTTGTACTAATACAGATGTCTGTTCTTTAAATGGGGTATTGTAATGTCGCACTGTCAAATATTAAAATGTAAGCAGTTATTGTCGTACTGTTGCCTCATTTCAGTTAGTGTTTGTCACTGAGAAAATAAGTTTTAAAGTGTCTGTGTAGGCTGTTTGGTGAACATTAATACACTTACTCAACCATACATGGTCCAACAATAGGACCTTTACAGATTTTCAGCTTCACATCAAACAAAACATGAGCTTTTAAACATTTTATTATACATTTCGGACTTGGTACCGAAGTCCTGTATGTATGTTTAAACGATACCATGTAATGTTAAGTACACTGGACGTCGCTGTACTGTCCATCACAGTACTTTTTGAGTACTGGGTTTATCCCGTTGGTCTGACTTGACTCCATCATAAATTTACGCAGATCTTGTAAATTGGATTGTACGCAGATGTTCGAATAAAGTTCTGTTGAGACACGCAAGGGATTCTGGGAAATTTGCTCTGAACCAATGAGCGCTCGCGTTGTGTGTCACCCGGGATTTCACGAGGTGAATGGTTAGCGCAGATTATCTTTAAAGTGCGTTAAGGATTTACATTCAGTGAGGTGAGCTGCCACAAGTGTGTTAACTAACAACTAGTTAATAGCAAGTTAGCTGAGGTCACGTTTGACAGGTGTGGTACGCGTTATCGCCAGCACCTCATGTCATATTAGCTTATTATCGAGTAACGTTTATTTGTATGTGTTAACGGATAACAAGCAAAACAACAATGAAATGCATTTACTTAAGTGCTATAGAACAGATATTTATCATATATGAAACTGCAGACAATTGTATTAATACAGCTAATAGACATTTTGAATTCATGTCACAACTTTATGACGTTATATCTGTCATTACAACTGTAATTCCCGCTAAGTAACTAGTTACTCTGACTACTGTAAAATCATACATTAATACAGTGTCGACTCCATAGTTTACAATTGTAATAAGCTTTCATAAAGTTCTTGTCATTTTAGTTTCGCTTTTATGAAAGAGGTGACCTAAAAAATCAGGTTAGGTTTACATTATGCATTTGACAGGCGCTTTTATCTATAGTTTTAGAACTATGTGAATTCGATTATTTATATCCGGCTTTTCATTAAGATATATACTTTCAAAGCAGAATGGTCAGGTATTAATGTTTCAAATTCTTTCAATGGCCCTTATAAACAAACCTAATGTTTTTAGGGACCCAGTGAGCAAGCTAAAGGCCACTGTGGTAAGGAAAAAGCTATGTAAGATGATTTATTGAAGAGAAAAACCTTTCTAGGGACTAGACTAGCTAGTTTAGGTAGTTGAATTCATTCTCCTCTAGCAGTGAATTGATGTTTGGCAGTCATATATAGATCCGTGGTGTGTTTGATAAAAGTCATGTGTTCATTTAAGATGGGATGCGGCCCACCAGTGCATTTTAATGCAGTTATAAGAACTTGTCAGTGTATTAATTAAAATAGAAGGAGTTTGGCTGTCTTATAAGTGAATCCATAACTGTCTGCATGGAGGTCCCTGGTGTTTGAACCCATGACCGTAGCATTGTCAGCTCTACCAGAAACTGCAGGGTCTGAAAGGGTTAATGTAGTAACAGTTACTGTAGTAACTGGTAATTTGCTTGAAATTATAGTAGGCATTCGTAATTGTACTGAATTTGATGGTGCATACCTGTAGTCAAACCGTTGTGTTGCTGTCAGGTGGAACAGGGGCTGAGGATGGATACTGAGGGCTTTGGGGAGCTCCTGCAGCAGGCAGAACAGCTCGCAGCCGAGACTGAAGCTGTGTCTGAGCTGCCCCATGTTGAGCGGAACCTGCAGGAGATCCAGCAAGCAGGAGAACGTCTGCGTTCCCGCACTCTCACCAGAACCTCACAGGACACAGCTGACGTAAAAGCGTGAGTTTTTAATGTGTCATGTTCAGTGTGTTTGGCATGGTTTTGTGCATGGCTTTAATGGTGGTTGCACAATATTGAACAAAAATGCAATGCAACATGCTAAATAATGCGGTATGTGACACAAAAATGTACAGTCTAACTGTAAAATCTGTATAAGTTGTATTTAAATATACTTTAAAACTTTAAAATATAACCATCATACATGTTTCAAAAAAAGTTTCCCGGGAAAAGAAGGCATCCCTTTGATTTCCGGTAACAGTCTTTCTGCTATCTACATCTTCAACTTTTTAAAGTATTAAAATTATTGAGTTACTGCAAACTGTTGCGATATGCCCATTTGCGATATTTCAACAAAGCCCTAGCTTCAATGTCCTGCTTCATTTGAGGTTATTTGAGTCAATATGCTATTTAGAGCGTTTGTCTAATTTTTCACCGCAGCTCCATCCTCTTGGGCTCTCGGGGTCTTGACATCTTCCACATCTCTCAGCGTCTTGAGAGCCTGAGTGCAGCCACTACCTTTGAGCCTCTTGAGCCGGTCAAGGACACTGATATTCAGGTAAGTGCGGCTTCATTAGCGTGGGAGGCGATATTCCAGTCGCACTTCATTTAGTCCCGCCTCCCACTTTCATACCTCACAGTTTATATTCCTCTTTTGCATCCATTGAGATGTAGCTGCATCACTTACTGCAGTTGTTGCTTGAATCACAACATCTGTTTATCTTGAAGTTCTTTAACTATCTGAATGTTCTTTGATCTGGAACCTGTTGTGGTGTGTTTATCATGTTATAAACTTAGCATAGTTCAGAACTGATAGTTCTGTTAGGAGAAATCTATTGATAAATGTATGAATTCTAAATGGAAACGCATAATATTATTAATGACTTTCAGTGCACACTTTGCATGAATTTTGGTTTTGAGAGTTTTCCAGATATTAGATGGTCATAAAGCGCAGGAAGTTCTGTCCTTTGATACGTTTCCAAGGCATCATTTCGGTTTTGCATTTATTGATTTTTACTTTGAGAGCCACTTATCTTTGTTCTTTTTTTACACTGTATAGCTCAGACATGTATAGGATGTGCAGTAAAATACCAGAATTTTGGTACGTTCTTGTCGCATAAATCAAGTATCAATCTTGCTGTTTGTCTGCTGCGCTCTTGCAAGTTTCATTTTTCTGATTTAATAACCCAATTCTGGTTACTCGGATCCCTGTGAAAGTTCTTAATGTACGTGGAACCATTTCAATAAGGTTTATTTTCAGTGTAGTATTTAGTTTGTTTATTTATCCTTAGACTGAAGCATGTCTTAATCGTCAAATCACAAGTGTTTGTAGTAATATGTGTCCTTCATGGAAAGTATAGAATAAATAATTGCACATTTGGTGAGAATGCAACGTCTCAGAACGTTCATGTAAAATCTTGCAGTAATGATGATGCATACTGGATGTCCAATGATATTTTGTCATAGATGTTAGAGAAAACCTCAATGAATAGTCTAGAGCTTCTTTGTGAATAGTAACTCTAACCAAATCATTATTGAGAAAATATGATTTTTATTATTATTCAATAACAATAATCATTTAGGTTTTTCTGCAATATCATAGCTTTTTAAGTACATTACCCCATTCATTTCCTGTTATTTTGTGTGTAACACACACCATGAATTTCCTGTAATTTTGTGTGTGTGTGTGTGTGTACCACACATGCATTTCCTGTTGTTTATTAGGCAAGGCATTTGTGAAAGCAAGTTCCTAAGGACAAAGCCTTTTGGAAATTATATAGTGTACATGTGGGTTGGATTATAATTGACACATTATATCAATTTGCCAAGCTGTGACTTTGTTGTAGCAATCAATGTGTTACTATTGAATTCAGCTCTGTGTGCGTCTGTAAGAGGGAGGCAGGCCTGAGGGCCAGGAGACGTGACGTGGCAAAACATGAGCCATGCAAATAATCACGATTATTTGCCTCGTTTGTTTCGTAGCATGTGTGTTTAAAAACAAACAATAACACAATCAGCAGCTTTTCTCTACAGTACACTGTAAAATAAATACAGGGGAAAATTAACTACTGGAATTCTGCTTTTATAAAGGACTATTGATCTGATGTTTATGAAAAACAGCAGTTTGTACGCCCCCCTGTGGTTGCTAGTGATACGAGAGCAGATACAGATAGTTGAGTTTAGATATATAGATTGCACAGAGGCTACAAGCAGTAGAGATTTAAAAGCACTAAAGATATAAATGCACAGCAGGAGGTCAGAGAGGAACAGAAGGATGATGAATTTGATGACATCATTATGATTCCACAGGTGTAGTGGAATATAATGAGCTCATCACAGCCAGAAATCACTGACGACAACTGCTGGAAATCCTTAAAACCTTTGAAATCAAAAGTGGAGTTTTATGACTTAAGTCTGCCAGCTTTGAGGCTCTTTACTGGCTAGTGTGCTCATATATTTTTTTCAATATTAAACTAACAGGTTTAAATTCGATTCCAGAAATATTTGTGATCTTGTAAACACGGTTGCATACATTTACATTTTATTCATTTGGCAGACGCTTTAATCCAAAGCGACTTACAGTGAATTCAAGGTACACATTTTTATCAGTACTTGTATTCCCTGGGATTGAACCCACAATCTTTGCGCTGCTAACACAATGCTGTACCAGTTGGGCTACAGGAACACATGCATACATTAATACTTTTTTGCAATAAAATGATGTGTAGAATATGAGTATCCCCTGCCAAAGCAAATTGTGGTTCATAAATTTAACGTAAATTACAAACTATTGATCGTTTACAATTTACAGTAGTCTTAAAGTGGTTCTCAATAGGTCCATCACAAATAGCATCAGAGGAAACAAATAAAACACAATTATCCACATGAACTTGTGAAATTAAAAGGAAGGAAAAGCTTCCTGTATCTTCTGCTGTTTATATCAAAAGCTGTGCATCCATTCATCATGTGGTATTTTGGCAAAATCTGAATGCTAATGTAATCTCTGTTGAGAACCGCTGGTCTGTCTTTAACCAGATCTATACTTATCTATTTTAAACATGTCTTGGAGACAAGGCTATTCCTGCAGGCCATCAGTTAGCCTGTCTGGGGAGATCAATAATATCAGCTTTGATTGATTTTAGCAGCTGTTTTCAGTATATTTTTTCGGCGACCACATGACCAAAAATCACCATCCACACCCATCAAAAGCTTGTGAGTGATGGACAGTGTCCTGTTGAATTGTTTTATACTATAAAAGATAAATGTGTGTTTATCTTTGTATGCTACAGACTTGATGGTGAGACTCGAATGTTGACTCATCAAACCGTGTAATGATCCACTTGCATTTTGTTTCCTGAAGGTTCGAAGCAGCCCACCCCCACCATCTTTTTCTCTGCTTATCTTCTCTCTCATTTTTTCCTCACACACACTCTCTCTCTTTCACACTGTCTCTTACTCTCTCGCTCACTTTTTTTAGTCAGACGTATTTTTGTGGTAGGCCTGCCAGAGTGCAGCTCAGCTCTTACTGGAAGAGCACTTACTGCCTGGCACTCTCCTCCTGTGTGTGTGAGCGAGTGTGTGTGTGAGCGAGTGTGTGTGTGAGCGAGTGTGTGTGTGAGCGAGTGTGTGTGTGAGCGAGTGTGTGTGTGAGCGAGTGTGTGTGAGCGAGTGTGTGTGAGCGAGTGTGCGTGCCTGTGCGTGCCTGTGCGTGCCTGTGCGTGCCTGTGCGTGCCTGTGCGTGCCTGTGCGTGCCTGTGCGTGCCTGTGCGTGCCTGTGTGTGTCTGTGTGTGCCTGTGTGTGCCTGTGTGTGCCTGTGTGTGTGAGAATCTCTTTACCATTTTTCTCTACAAACTTGACTGAGGCTTATGAGGTTTAAAATCTTCCATTTATTGTTTAACGTGTGTAATTGCTCTTTCATGCATCATTTTGACTACACGCCTCATTCTGATCACTTTGCTGTTGATTGTTTGGAGAACATTAGAGCCTTTAAATACAACAAAGATTCTGCAGGTGCCACGTTTAGAAATGCGTCGTTCCAATTGTGTGTGAGTGTGTGTGTGTGCATGCTGAGACATCCAGATGTGTGTTAACTGTGCAAAAGCAGCTGTAGGGTAAATTGTATATTGGATATTGTGTGCGCTCCGTAAGGCTGTCGAGCCGCCTGCCTGAGGACAAAGGAAATGCTGCTGATGAGGTGTAGTCTCCTCTCGCTTTCTGCGTTTGCGTGTGTGCAGCCGTTTGCAGTTTTAAACCCACAGATATGATCGTTCTTTTGATAATCAAATGAACGTCATTTTTATTGTGATTGTAAGATAAAGCAAGAAAGGAGCCCTTTAGGATCTTGTATCCTGACGCTCGGGGGCTCAAGACGAAAAGACGAAACGATGGACAGAAAGGAGGAGATGCGCATAAGGCTACGACTACCCATGATAGCAGCGAAATAGCGAATAATTGGTCTTTTATCTTTAACTTCCGCTTACTTCCATCATTCCTGCTTTACAGCTCCTCTATCTCTCCATTACTCTCGTTCGTTCATGCTCCTTTCTTATTCTAGCAATGGGTTATCTAAGCACACACAATTATAAATACAACATAAGTGTAAATAGCTCTACATGTGATGCTTCTCTGTGGTCAGTGGACTCTTCTCATTAACTAAACATGACTTTTAAGTCCAGTTTCTGGACAGGATGTTGAGCCATCAGGAGACTGGGGGGGAATCCATTACCATAATTGCATTGCGCTAGCAGAGGAGGAAAAAGGAAGGATGCAGAGATGCTTAAAAAAAGGAAGAAATGAGTGTGAGTGAAAGAGGAGGCTGGCAGGGATGCTGGAGGAAAGAACGGGAGGAGGGGTGAATGGCTGATGGAGAACAGCACATGGCTAAGGTTCTCCTTGAATCCCCCCCGTGTCTGTGGACAGACTTGGTATGCTCCGCCTCCGACAATAAAGCAGCCCACTGTAACCCTGCTTGTGGCTCATATCTAGGTTCACACCACAGGGCCACCGTGGGGTAAAGAGTGCATGTGGCAGACAGTGTGTGGGCCTTGGGTAAGGGAGGTTAGAAAATGCCCCAGAAATGCATTGGCCCACTTCTACAGAGGAAGAGAAAAAAAGCAGGAGACAGACACTCTTCTTCAAGCTACTTTCACCTCCCAGTAGCACTTTGCCTGCAGGTTAAGCCACAGCATAAGTAAGTATCACCTACTCACGCGCAACTCGAACATGCATTCGACACGCTCGCATCTCCACGCATTAAATGCACGAACATGCACCTTTGTCAAGAGGAAGACTGTCGCCTACAGCAAAGACATGATGAAGATGGTAAGGAGGATGATGAGGAGAAACATGGTGAAGGCTTGGCTGTCACACAGAAAGTGGTGGGGTTAGGGTGGGGTTTCTTCACTCCATGTCATTGTTCAGAAGTAAAGAAACGAAATACGAGAGGCACGTCTACAGAGTTGTTCTTTATTGTAAGATATTTTGAGGGGTATTTTATTACAAATCAGAGACTGTGTGTATGACTGTTATTTGTTCAGCTTACGCATTTGATGCCAGTCTGTCATTTACCTTCAATATTTTGTTGTATTTTTGCATTTTATAATGTAAAGTGTGATTATCAGTGGTTTGCATTGTATCTATAAGAAAAGCTTAGAGGTAATTTTTAGAAATTGTGGGAGTTCATTCTCAAGGAAGTTTATGCTTTATAACTACATATGAGTTTATACGCAGTGCATTATTATATATTGCCTGTAATTTTGTATTCAACTATAGGATGACCTTATTGTGTTGCTTCATATTGTATAACTTGCGTCTTTTGCTCATCAGGCTGATACGCACACCATTATTATCCAAATCAAATTCGCTGAACATCGGCCGTGTCGTGAATATTCCAGAAATCCAAACCGCTTAATTATATGGGTTGTGGAAACGTTCCCTTCAACCTATATGATCTTTGCTTTGTCTAGCTGCTTAAACGGCAGTCTGGACTTCTTTTTTCCCTTTAGTCACAGATTTGGTTCACTGTGCTTAGACTGACTCACAAAAGATACATCTATGCGTTTCTTGGTAAGATTTACAAATATCGTCTCTTTTGGCAACATAACCGATAATGCGCATGAAATGGCAAATGTGGTGATAAGCTTCACAGTGTGTTATAAGCATGTTCTCAGCTAAGGCATGACCCAAATCCCTCCATGTAAAATGTGTTCCTTTTGTCAGCCGGTGGCTCTTAAATTGGGTGGAGACTGTGGATGCCTCAAGGGGGCGCTGTTCTGTATCAAATGGTTGGAGGCAGTGACTGGGCAAGAAATGGGTTGAGCAAAAACTCAAGTCTTAAGCTGCAATCTGTAACTCTGTACTACCATCTCTGTTTGAAACATAAAATTGTTGGTTACTCTACGTATTTTCCTTTAAATACGTTCCTGGGAAATTGGACCCACAGCTCAGACTATAAGTCATTATTATAAACTTGCAGATAAAAATTGCGGTAAGTTAAGGAGATCAAGTTAAATGTCATGAACTGATTTTTGTTTATTTTAAAATTACAGATTGCAGCTTTAAATGTTAGCTTTAAAAATTTGTTAGCAGTTGGTCATGCAAAGCCTCGCTTTGGTGCACCTCAACCAAACCTCCACCCCCTGCTGCCTCAACCCTCCATCCCTGTATCCATCATCTAAACTTGTTTATTCAGATGTGTCATTTAGATGTCCATCAGATTAAATCAAACCTCATGTACAGCTGTGGTGTTATCTCAGAAGATGGGGGCAGTGGTTCGGGGGAGAGGGGTGAACAGGCTTTAACTTGGTCTTGGAGGGTGTGAATTTGTGAAATTGGTTGCAGAATTTGTAAAATTGAATGATTTTAATGACATGAAAACATCTTAAAATGTAATGATATGTAAGATGCCTGTGGATGATGATTATTTTGGAAGAATCAAACCAGAGGAAAATTTTTTTTATTAATGCTTTTTTGACTTGATCACTTTTGGTAAAACACGACGTTTTAAGGGTTACAGTTGAAGTTTACAGAGATCACATTTTTCTCCTCCTTCAATATTATGTTTTCAGAGGTCTTAAGGTTCTTCCAACCCAAAAGAACAAGTATTTCGTACCCTTCCATCAGTTACCAGTACCACTCCCTACCCCAACCCCCACTCAGTGTGTGTGTGTGTTGCGTATTATACCAGTGACTTCTGCTGCAATCTTTCTGCTCAATGTTTAATCAAAATAAATGCGTGTGTTCTTTATCCAGTTGCATCGGTACATCAAATATGTGTGTATAAGTGAATCTATACAGGTTGCTAGTGCTGCAAGCTCAGAATCTCTTCAGATGTTCTACATGTAGCTTGTGTGACAGTGGAGGCTATTGATGTGTGAGTTTTCCATCTGTGATTAAACAAAAATGACACTGTAGGCAGAAAAGAGGCAATTCGTTGGAAAAAATGTGTAGAATGATGGCTTATAATTAGATATAAGCAGCTGTTACTTTGCGATTGCAATGGATAACGTTCTACCCAGGGCTTAGTTGTGTTAACTGGGTTTACTGGTTTTGGGCGAGCAGCCTCGCAGTGTTGCGCAGGGTCGATTCCAAGCGCATTTTTAGGAGTGATTTTGATAATGATGGCAATTCTCCATCTCTGGCCTGTGGCGTTTTTCGTCTTGGTGGAAGTATGGAGGAGAGAGAGCTAGGGCGTGTGCTGTGAATGCAGAAAAGGGGAAAGTAGGTTGCGTTGCGTTTAACCTCCATGCCATGTCTTATGTTGCAGGGCTTTCTGAAGAACGAGAGAGACAATGCACTGTTATCAGCCATCGAGGAGTCACGCCGCAGGGTAAGCCTCTTTCCTCACCTCCCTGTATCCATTTACAGCCATTTGGATCCATTTTTTCATGTATCATTTAATCTGTCCAACCTTCTCATATCTTGCACACCTCTTCACACACTTTCCCATCAAGAAATTTGCAGTGAAAGAGACGAGAAATATATTTTAACAGCGTAAAACCTCAGTGCACCATGTCCCAAATTGCGCAGTCATTTTCAATCTATGCAGTTCATCCGACAGCTCTTTTATAACCCTTTTTTTTCTATTCATAGACAGGGCAAGAGTTTTTAGAGGTTGTAGCTCTCACTGTTTAAGATCAGTGTCCCCTTTATCTCTTATTGCCCCTTCAGCTGCTGTCAAAGAGGTAAAAACAGGCCCTTTCACCTGTTATTATCCCCCTCTTGGCAGCAGAGAGTCGCCCTCCGCCCGATCAATATCCTCTCTATTCTCTTAGTCCACTCATCAAACCTCTCACTTATATTGTCAGTGTAGAGATGATAATGTCCTCACAGGGAAAAGAGTGTTATCCTCACAACACAGATGGCCCCTGTGTAACAAAATGTCTGTGGTAAAGTTTTCAGTTCATGAAGAGCTTAGATGTTTATCCCAGGCAGGTTCCAAATGAATATTTTGCTACACTTGTGAGTGGCAGGTTTGAAAATGACCTGAGACAAATTGAGAAAATTTAACTTTGCCATTGAACTTTAAAGCTGCAATCCGTAAGTTTTGCCTCTTTGTCGCCATCTCTGTTTAAGACGTAAAATTGCAGGTTACTTTACGCACTTCTCTATATGTACGTTAAAGTCAGATGAAGCCTTCTGAACGGGAAATCAGACCAAACAACTTAAATTATAAATCATTATTTTATAGTTGGAAATCGTGCGAATCGTTCCAAGTTAAGAAAACCGTTTTGAACATTGATCTGTAATGTACTTGCTCAATAACTGATTATTGTTCATTTTTAACCAAAAGAAGGTACGGATTGCAGCTTTAAAATGTTTGCTTAATTTTTTTATACAGGCAAATATTTATACCTTGTGAAAATAAGCTTGTTAGGCTGTTTTTCTTTGCATATGGGAATTTAGTCTGTCTCAAATTGGCAAAAACATTTTTTTAGTTGCAATTGGTGCTTGGTGAGCTTTTATTTTGGACACTGAGTGAGAACAAAGTAAATTGCTGGATGATTAAATGGTATTTTTGATCCAGCACAACCATCCAGGGTACAGTTAGTTCCTTTGAAAAACTTGCACAGCACGACATTGTTTTTTTTTTTAGAACAAGAAACCAGAACAAGAGCTCCACATTTCATATTCCAAATGTTTCCTGATTCACATTAACTCCACATTTCATATTCTCATTGTTTTCTGATTCACATCAGGAACTTTGAAATGTTGTGCTAACATTCATTACGCGCTATTCCAAAATAATCTCTTCCTCTGGAGTTCAGAAACCTTTTTAATTAGAAAGCTCTCAATTATCACACGTTCATCCATCGGGACCGAGTAAAATAGACTAAAGGTCTTTGGATTCAATCAGAGTATGGGCTAAATCGGTAGTAGGCGTGAAGGCAGACCCAAATCGTGGCACAGTTTCATTAGCAAGGCCTCGGCTTTAGCGGGCCAGACCCAGTTTGAGGTTCCCAAGACCCTGCTCTTGTTCCTCTTCCGTGGTGGGATGACTGAGGTAGAATTGGAGGATGGGTGTAGATCGTGATGCCAGTTAGCACTTATTGTGCACAGCATGCCTCCAAATCCAAGCTGCTGTCTTCTTAGACCACTAGCTATTTTTAATGCGTCACATGTCGGGTAACCTATATATTAACAGAGGGGTTTGTAGCTTCTTGCTCATATTTTGATTCTGCCTGTAATTACGACCCGTCCTCTATCTCTGTGTCTCTCACGCTCTCGTTCTGTCTCACAGACGTTCCTGCTTGCGGAGGAGTACCACAGAGACTCCATGTTGGTTCAGTGGGAGCAGGTAAAGCAGAGAGTGCTGCACACCCTGCTGGGAGCTGGAGAAGATGCGCTGGACTTCAGCCAGGAATTGGAGGTCTGAGGAACAAACCCAACACAGAAAACAACACACGCACACTCAGTGCAGACACAATACACATGATGCACAAACATTCATGTTTGACATACGGAGCTTGTGTTCAGATCTGTTGGGGGATATATGCAGCCTGTGGCTACGTGTGTCCTGGATCTCAGAGTCAGTGAAATCTTATCTGCCAAACGCTTCTCCTCATTATTTTTAAATAATCATACAAGATGGTTCTACAAATGGACCTTAAAGAGGAAGTGTGTAATTTGTGCATGGGTAACAGTAAGATGAAATGAATTTGGCTGGTTTTAAAAGGTATCACCTTCTCAATCAAGTTTTTGTTGGCTGCCGTTCTCTCGTCTTCTTTTTCAACATTTGGAAAGGTAAGCAAAGGAGATTGATGTAGAAAACATCAAGCATTGGAGATGACAAGCTCTGCTTCTAAATAATATATCGAAAAAACCTGCATGTTTCATTTTGGTGTCCTCAAGTGCAACAATAGTCTGTCTAGACCGAACAATGAAGACCCTTTGAAAAGATGAAACGTAAGAATGTTTTTGTCTATGTCTGCAATCTCTTTTGTTGTCCCACAAAGAATACAAGTGTTTGTGTGTATTTGGACTTGCGTGTTTGTTCGCTTTAGGAGAAATTTCGACTGCTGTCCTGTTGCTTTAATTATTAAGCAACAGTTAAATTTTCCATGTGTGACCTGCTGTTCACTTCCTGTGCCGGCAGCTCACTCTTCC
>JAZGTK010004137.1:0-25325 GCA_036877625.1 Ambastaia sidthimunki
TTAGTTGTGTCACATACATGAACTATGACCTGCCACATGTTAATACTCAGTAAAAGTTGGTCAAGGGATTATACTAGAGAGCATTTTATTGGACAAAAATTTTAAAACGCGTTTGAGTAAAAGGTGGTCATCATAATTTTTTATTTAATTCCAGGAAGAGAGAGACTGCATTTTAAAACTGTATATTTGCATTTGAGTGCACTAGCATATAAATGGCCACAGATAAAGCAAGTTTGATTTCATGCCATTAAATTCTGTCACATATGCCTCAGAAATAAAACATCTGTAGTCAGCATGCATGTTTTCACTTATTTGTGAGTGTTTTTCCTGTCTTGCTATCAACAGAGAGAATGGAGGTAAAGAAGTAAACAAACAGACAAGGTGAAGACAAATGCAGTGGGTGTTTGTTCTGTAAGCACAAGATCATCTGGAGACAGCAGAAAACAACAAATATATTCAATGAGCTGTAATGGAAAGTAAATGGAAGCCAAGCTTTTGTCACAGCTCAGAGACTATTGACAAAAAGTAGGGTGGGGAGTTTAAAAGGCCTAGCCCTGTCTTATGCTCTTATAGCGATATGTATAGAGTAAAACCTGTGACACGTTTAAACTAGGAAATGAGGAAGGCTTATATGGCTTGGTAAAGCGAATTAAAGATTATATTGATATGTTGTTATTAAACAATTGTAATACCCTGTAATACTTTGTTGAAGTGACATATGTAAAGATGTACATTCCTTAATGCATGAAATATGAAATGAAATGGGGTAAAAAATTAATTTGCAAACTCAAAGTCCTGGACCTCTGACATATCTTTTGCATCCCACAGTGTCATGATATGTTGTCATGTGACATACCTAATTACATACTTGTCTACCCCCACCTCAGTTAACTGAGTCTCCAACACCCCTTTACAATCTCTCACTGCATGTCACCTTCCATCTGTACTGGAGAGAGGCAGTATAGTGTGGTTAAAATGAGGGCATTTAACATAGCTGTGCCTCTGCCACTCCTCAGGTCTGACCTTGGCTTTGACTGCCAGACTGACTCACAGCCTCATTGTGACTACAGGAAAACAATCAGTGCACAGAGACAATGTGCCTCTCCTTTGCCCTGCGTCGCTCTACAAAGACTTTCGCTGTTTACCACCTCGCCAACAGGCCCTTAATTCCTCTTTTGTTTTGGAAAATGGGAAATCGCAAAGAATCTTCTTACGAAAGGCATCGCAATGGATGAATTCATTCATGGGATGAAGTCTCCTGTGGAACGCAAGCAAGCCCTCTCTGTCTTTGGCCCTGACATTTCTCTTTAATACACAAAAAGCAATTACTGCCCGGCTTCCCAAATGACTGTCTTCTGTGAGCTGTTGTCCCAAAGGCAGCAGAGATGAGTACTGTAACTTATTTCCCACGTCTCCTCTCTATCTCCTCCTGCAAATCAGCAGGGATGGGATTAACTGAGTGACTGCCAAGTAGTGCCTGTGTGGAATTTAGGATTATGGGTTGTGGACTACACAAGGAATTGTGCCTGGAAAGGCCAGAAAACAGCATTACTGTCTTTTATATTTTTGACTATTTTGTGAGAATGCAAAACTTCTCTTTAACTTTATGATCCTAATTATCCAACAAACATATCCAGGTGCATGTGTGATTTAATATAATATGCATAAGTGTTTCTTTATAATTCCCTGTTATCTTTGACCATCCCAGATAACAGGGAATATTATCAGAACTAAGTTCTCAAACCATTCTTGAAGTAACGTTAGTAGAACATTTTTAACATTATATATAATATACAACAAAAACTTTATTCTTAAGTAGTTAGTGGAATGTTAAACTGGACGTTTTGAACGTTCCTAATACTTTCAAAATAACTTTTTAAATGTTTTTGCCATATAATGGGAACATTAGGGAAATGTTCTTACAACCTAAAATTGTTCCAAGACACCAATTAGAGTTTGAAGGTTGTGGTTTAAGATGAGCTATTGTGCATCACTAATCTTATGTGAATGTACCTTAAAGCCTCTAACAGTAACCTAAATGCCTCCCACAAAGCAGAGAACAAAACAAAAAGTCAGGGTCAGTCACTGTTTATCAGGCCGTCAGTGACTGTGCTCTGCATGGAAAGAGGAATAACATCTGTGTTGGATACAGAACATTCCCTGTGACTGAGATGGGATGACCCTTATTATTTTAAACATAAATATATGTAATTTGTTTGTTCTGGTCCCACTACATTTTTAACATTGAATAATTACAAACTTCCTCTTTAATGAATTAGTAAATGTTTGGATCTGTGGCATTTTCGTGAGTGTGTGCATGTATGTATACAGCTGTCATTGCTCCATGCTCCTCTGGTCTATTAAGAGGAGCAATTAAATAGAGAATATCTTTCTGTAAGCAGTTAATGAGGTTTGGTCCCTGGAGGAGGTGCCTGATTGGCTGAGACTATGGTATGGGGGAAGTCAAGGGCACTTTGTTAAGCAAAGCATTGTGGGAGCTGGTGACATTATGCACCAAGGGATCTGGTGGGACTTAAACAATATTTATTTTTTTATTTTATTTTTAGAAACAAACTTATTAAAAGCACAACAGAGTCTTGATATAAAACAACTTTGGAATATAAAATAAAAAGTGAGTTTTTTTATTAGATCGAAATAATACATTCCTTGCCTAAATATAGATTTGTTTCACAGTCAGCTTCTATATATTGACTAATACAGCATTTCTGTTTTTCTGGTGCTTTATTTTAATATGGCTCAAACATCTGCAGATACGGTTGTAACATTTAACCTTGAAGATATTCCAGTTTAGACCACAAAACCCCTTTTTAATAACTAGGTTACATTATGAATTATTTTGCATATAGTTACCCCTTAAAATATCAAGAAACCCCAGCTGTGACTTAAGCATATACTATTTATTTTGGTTTGGCTGGCTTCCAGTCATTCAGTAAATGATTGTATGGTTAAGGTTATTTGTGAATGTATGGAAGCCCACTTTAATGTTTAATGTGGATGTAAAATGATAAAATATGCAATGTGGCAGATTTTTTGGTTTGGTTATGTAACATTTGACATACTCCTGAGAAAAAATCTGCATCACGTATTTTAAGTCTTTGCCTTTTTGAGTTTGGTAAAATTATGTTTTTAGAATCAGTACATCTGTAATTCCTTCCTGTTTTTTTTCCTTTAAACCTACTTCACACTTTTGATATTTGATCTAGAGGGATGGCGGACCCCCAGAGTTCATGCTCTTTTCATTTTTCGGGGCCCTTGCAGTGTTCTGGGGCCCCACCAATCTTACATCTCAACACTTGAGTTTAATTGCCCCTGTAATTGCCTTGTTCTCAGGTTGGGGGTCTTATTGGCTGGGGCTGAAGCATGGTTAGTACAGCATTGTGGAATTCAGAGGGTCTGCTTACTATAGTGCATGTTTAAATACAATTCTATTTTACTTGGCAATTCACTTTTTAGCAGCATCTTTGTTCGGCATGAAGTTGATGTCACAGACAGAGTGCTGCATAAATGAGTCTCCACATTCCAGAACAACATTACACAGATTAATGTTTTTTATAATCACAAGCATAAATGGAACAATAGTCTGCCTCATTATCTCATTTTTCATAAGGGTTTGTAATTTTGGCCCAAGTTCAACAAATTACATTTTCTACTTCTCGTTCCCACTTCTTCCATACAGTTGGAATTCCCAAATCCCATCCCTCTCTGATTACCATATCATCTTGGCCCCTCCCCTCCCACCCCCTCCCTCTCTGCCTCCACTTCCTCTTCTCTGTCAGTAAAGCTGCCCCATTAGCCCCTTTGCAAGAGTGTTAAGAGTAATGGCCCTGCCAATGTGAGAGCCAACACAGGGGAAATAACGCTTCCCTTGCCTGGCCTGGAAATCTCAGAGCAGGGTAATGAATCCTTATGAGAGCAAGACGGGGTATATTGTTCCGTTATATGGGGGAGGGAGGTGGGCATCAGCAAATTGAAGAAACTCACAAGCTGCTGTTGTTTGTGCAGGTCATTAAGTCTGTGTTAATCATCTCTGTGCATTTTCATAAGTTTGTGGGGGAAATGAAGACCAATGAAAGGATGTGCTGAGAACTGAAGATGAAAAGTTGGAGAGTTAGGAAAGATGCACAGTGCAAGTTTCAAGCATTTAATGTGGCCTAAGTTATTTTCTTTGTACATTTGGTATATGACAAAAAAGGAGAATTTTGTTCCTGTACTATCCTGATCGCGTCCCCACGCAAGATTATTGAGTTTGTGCAGGACTAGTGTATTTATCATGTGGCCTTGACTTGTAAAATTTCAGGGTAGCTCCAGGCATGGAACATTGTGAGGCATGCCTCTAAAACAACTCATTCTGTGAGATGACTACAGCTAAATGCTCTTTCCCACTGTTTCTGACACCTCTGGTGCAAAGAGCAATTGCCTGCTGTCATGTACACATATAAAGATATAGATATGGATCTAATGCATATCATATTTAACAAAACGCCATTACTTTCACCTCTGATTCGTAGATGCACACGGGTCAGTGCACAGAGTCATTCTAAGTTCTGGTTTATATTGTTATTAGCAGCTGCATAACAAATTGGAGGCTTCGTTTATGATGCCAACAATGAGGAAAATGGACACGGCATTCAGATTTAATAAAACCTTACTACACATTTTATTTGCAAATTTGACTAACTAACATGATTGTCATCTAATCATGAATAAAGCCCCCCGCGTACCTCACACTCGCTTTTAAAATATTTTCCATGTAGAGAACATTTTTAATTGTAGCCTGGCACGGCAGCTCCAGTAAAGCATGCTCAGTGAACCCTCGCTTCCTAAACTGCGACTAACTGTCTTTATTTCTCTGGCTCAATAAAACTTTTTCACCGTTTATGTTAAGCCAACAAGATTCGAGTGACATCATTCGCGCTTTTTTTGCGTGTGTAATTTTTACTCATTTTTAACTCTGTGCCTGTTGCTATAGAACATTACAAAAAACCTTTAAAACATTTTACAGCATAAATTATATTTTTATTAAATATATTTTAAAGCTGCAATCCGTAACCTTTGCCTCTCTGCCGCCATCTTGGTTTGAACCGTAAAACTGCAGGTTACTGTACATACTTTTTCTCTTACCTTAAAGTAAAATGAAACCAATCTGATTTTTCCCAGGAAATCGGACCTGACAGCTCAAATTATAAATCATTATTATACGTTTATCAACGTTTTGAACACTGATCTGTTATGTACCCGGTTCTGTTTTTTTATTTAACAGAAATTAAGAAAGTCACGGATTGCAGCTTTGGTCTAGTATTTATTTGTTTGTTTAATGCTTTGCTTGAGGAGGAAACAGATTATGTTTTCATTGTTGTATAGGTGTGATATCACCTTATGGACTCATTAGATAATAGTTGTGGGTGTAGATGCAACACTCCCGAACACTTCTACCTCACTGGAGGCTTGCCAACAACACTCTTCCACAGCTGGGACTGCTTTAGTTGTCTTATCTCAATTCCCTTCAGTTTTTCTTCTATGGAATCATTCTATCTAGCCAACAATACCACAGTCTGTTTTTTTGAGGGGCGGGTTGGGGATGTGAGAATGAAAATGAATTTTACTAGTTTAAATTGTTTTTTGTCAGTTTCAAAAAAAGAGTATTTTGCCATTTTTGTTAGGACATGGGACATGTGAATTGATATGCTCTAAAGACATACAGACACAAAAAATTTTTAAATATACCATTAAATAGCGAATTGATAATGTAACTCTTTCTTGCATGGAGATGTTGAATAAACTTTACATGTACAGAAGTCTCTCAGAGTCCAATGTCCTTGAAAATTTTACATCGCCATATTCTCCCATCTTACCTTTTTTCAGCTTATCACATTAACATGTAACGACTCCAGATGTTGACTCCTCTTTTTCATTCAACTTAATTACTAATTGAATTTGCCCATAAAAGAGCAGATGCTTCCGCTTTTGAACACAATGTGTCAGGGGCACAAAATGACAGGAACATGTTGGGAATTACACTAAAGCACTGAGTGGATTTTAACTCTTTCCTGGCCAGGACATCTGTATCATGCCGTATGTGCAACAGATCGTAAACGATTTACAACAATTAGTATGTGTTTGTTAAATGTAAGATGTTTTTCTAGAATGCCACAATAAAATTATCTGCTTACAATAAACACCCCTTAAGAACGCGATAATAAGTAATTTTGTCAATGTTACAAATTTCAGTGGTTCATCTTAATCTAAAAGTGCGATATTATTGACACGCAGTATTTGAAATGTCCACTGACGTGTTCTATTACTCCTACTAGAATTGTTTTATAAACACAACGCATTTGTTGATAATCAAACTGGGCTGCAACCGCAAGAGGCCAGTGAACACTGTCTTTAATAAAAGATGACCATGCGACAGTGATCGCTTGTTAATTTCCATAACAGTTCGTGAACACACATCGTTTATGCTGTAGCATTTCCCATGAAAAATGTGGGAATGGGAAATGCAACTTTTTATTTATTTATTTTATCCATCACACATGTTTCCAATTTGCAGAAACACAGCAGAGTTGGGTTTTTCCCCTTTTTACAATGCCATTACAAAACAATGTTCTTTGTTTGTGGCATTTGCTCTAATTTTACAGCTCGAGTTCTATTTTGTACTCATTGCTCAGTCCTCAACTTCACAATCGATGTACTTGCTATGGGATATGGGGACTTTTTTCATGCTGTTTTATTTAAGGATGTTATTGTTGGCCCCTGTGCAGGCCACAGTCAACCCCCGGGTCTTTTTCCCAAGCGATAGAACCACCCCCACGTCATCCATCATCTGACCCCTCTCTGCATGACAGGTCACTTCTGCTTTTCCACCAGGATGCATCATGTTTTGTGTGTGTGTGTGTTAGTACATCCACTGTATGAGGGACAGTTATTATAATATGAAGTTAAGACCTACTCATCCCACAGATTTTAATTGCTGTTAAGATAGTGTCGTTTGGTACTTTCAAATTACTTTAAATACAGTTTACTAGTGTTTCTTATCAAACTCTGTCAGATCTGTGTTGATTATGTAATTTTATCTATAATTTCGATTAGGAAAACTAATGTTGTTGTGAATAGGTCACTGCCAATTATTGTACCACCACACGGCTCATGGTGTTTGTAATGATAACCAACACACAAAATATGATTATGGCCTTGTTGAGAAAATATTTATGTGGTGTAACAGTGCCCCCTAGTGAACGTTTGGTTTACATTAAAAAAATTACAGAAAAAAAATTGTGTATTCTGAATTATTTTGTTCCATTTAGTTTGGGCCAAAATGAGACATTGTTTAATCAGAAAAACAACAATTTAAAAGTTTCTATTAAAAATCTCAGTTTTGATTTTGGCCCATAAGATATCACAGCATACAAACTAAACATATATATTTTAAAAAATATATTTAGTTCATGGACTGTTTTGGACAAACATTATATATTTACAGCCAAAAGTTTTCTCTTGCAGGTTTTAATTTAAAGTCCATGAAAAGTCCACTGTTTAAGCTATTTCACTTAATTTTATTTCATTAGGATTACTTTTCCTATGTTAAATTAAAATAAAATCACCCACTCATGATTTTCTTTATTATATAGCCCACATTTTATTTACTATTATAAAAAGCATTTAATTATATTCATTTTTAAACCATATATTTGTGTAAATGTGGAATTTAATTTACTTAAATATTGCATGTATTATTAATAATGCATTGACCTTAGCTGAGTATGCTACAAAATATGTTTGATGGATAAATCGCAGCTTACAAGTTTGTATTTTATTCTATAGCTCCTAATTTTAGCCGATGTCCATCTGATGACCTCTTACAATGCATTTGAAGTCTTCAGAGCTGTTTAATGAAGATTCACCTAGTGTCCAAAATGAAAGTGTTTTCTTAAAGAATCTTTACTGAATGTTTCCCTCATAGGCTTTAATCTGTGCAGTCAGACTGTCTATGGCTTTCTTCATTGAACCCGCAGCAGTAATTGAAGTGCCTCCCATGGGTGTAGTGCATTTGGGAACGTTAAGTGCTGTCTCTTGTCATGCTATGTTTTTGTAAAATTGGTTCTTTTTGTCAGTTTCCTGTGTTGTTCTTCATTGTGTTTTTTCTTAGTTTATTTATTTATTTTGTTAAAGTGTGCAAGAAGCCCCTAATGCTTGTTTTCCATGAAAGGCTCTCCCCTATCCCAAGGGGCTGTCGTTTGTGGAAGGGCCTCCATTTTCACCCGTCACTAAGATGGCCCATCTTCCAGAACACACAAAGTCTTGGTGTTTCAGCTTCTGAGAAATGGACTGCCTATTGGAGCTGACACCCAGAAACTTACTCTTTTCTGCCATGTTAATGACTCAAACTTGTCTTAGGCAGATGTGACTGATACAGTTTGGCAGTGGCATATAGTGCTATTTGTCACATTTTGTCACACTATATTACTATATAGTAAAACTATATTTTTTACTATATATATACTATACTATATATATATATACTATATAAAAATCAGTTCTGTGTAGCCATACATAGCCTTTTGTAGCCCATGTTGTTACACTATTTAAGGTGAATTGTCATAATAGGAGCTTATAAGGGCCTATTTTCCCTTTTTCAGCTAAATTTAAACAGTTAAACAATTATCAAATGTATGCCCGTTTATTTAATTTATGCCTGTGTAGTTTTATTATGTTTACTTGTTCACCCAAGATACAATGAATAATTTTAATTTGGAGAGTAGAATTCCCACAAAATATTCTAAGACAGTTTCAACAAGATTTAAACCAACAATGTAATTTTGGTGTGGATTTCATATATATGTTACATGCTTTTGTTTAGTGTTTTTCTCTTTTACTTTACTTCCTAGGTAACCTTATAACGTGCCTTCTGTCATATCCTTATCAAAGCATGTGGTGTTCTGCTAAAGCAGCCTACGAAATTTCCGTAAGTGACAGCGCATTTCCGCAGTAACCTGTACGGCCCTGCGCTCCTCCACCGCTGCCTGAAGCCGCAGCGTAACTTTAGAGTTCATGCTTCGTGTTTCGTGACAGCTCGACTGGTACAACCAGCGGACTTCCAGTGCTGGAACACCTGTTTTCGCGACTGAAAGCCACGGCAACAACGCCAAGATGTTGAACATGTGGAAAGTGAGGGAGCTGGTCGATAAAGCGTGAGTATTGTGAACGTTTTTGAAGGGATTTCGGTGTCATGTCTCATACCTGTTGAGAAAGAGACACGTACGCACTCACTGACGTCACATCATAACCTCGAGACAGGAGCTAGCACGCTAGCTAACAACGGCTTTGTTGACCCCTGATAAAACACTTGTTTCGTCTGTTTATGTTGACACTTTCCTTTCAATATTGCTTTGTGTCTTTTCTGAGACGTTTTTCGTAGGTGTATTACAGTTTAATGTTGTTTACAAGACAAAACTGTCAAACTTCTTGCCTTACTATTAACTCTGTGGCTAATTTAATGACAGTTGCTAAACTTCTCAAAACAAAGAGCCTGTGTGATTAAAAGTGGTTGAAAAATATTTGCAGACAAACTAACTTGTATACAGTAACATTTCTGGGTGGAAAATGTACTTTAAAGTATGTGAAATTGGTAAAAGCACTTCAGTATCGGTGTGACAGAAACTTTCATATTTGACAGGTAATGTCGGACACTGTTCGAGCTAACCAGTTTAGCCAGTTATAAAAAAAGTAGCTTCTGTGTTCATACTGGTGTGGTTTTTTACGGCCGATTTGCCTACTAGTTTAATATTATGTTACAAATGGAGTAAGTATAAAGATGGTTGCGGAGCTGTATAATGGAGCCCATTTCGTTTTGTTGAAACCGCTGGTATTTGTGTTGCTGATGTTTTGAAACATGTAGATGGGTAAAACATTATCTTTTAACCTATCTGGTGGCAGTGCCGCAGACTTGCTTGGTTTTCACGGTATGTTTGATTGTCATAGGGTAGTGTTTTCGTTTTACACATTACAGTTTCCTGTAGATCTCGGATTAAACCACATAACTAAGTTGGTTTAGCTTCATATATTCAAGCTTTAGCTTTTATATTGCAGATGCATCATGGAGCTCTTAGCTGAATTTGAATAAAGATAAAGTGTGATAAAGGAAGACATCTGCAGTGCGTCCATGAGAACCACAATAGAGTAAAGCAATTAATGAAGGGTTAGTTCACATTTGCACTAATCTTTGGGTGGATATGACTTCACCAAGTATGTCCCTGAAAATGACAACCCACACTTTTTAGTCATGTAACTGTGTCATACTCTACAGCAGGTAACACTGCTGTGCATGAGGTTGAGGGTTCTAGCCAATTAGTAGGAACTACAAATAATCCCTGTAGAAGCAAAACATTCAAAACTATTGTTTTGTATGTTGGTAATGGCTTTATATAAGGATCAATTAGTAACTTGTAAAAAATTATCATTTCCTGCATTTGCAAATTAAAGTTGTAAGAAAAGTATAAAGCTGAAGAAGTTTAGTTTGGCCAAAATCAGTTTTCTCTGACCTTTTAACAGCCAGCTTAAGGTGGGCCTCAGCGTAGCATTGGGGGGGTTTGGGGGCCTAAAGAAGTGAAAGGAATTCAGTGTCATGCTGGTAATACGATGAACAGACTGTACCAAATTCCTAGGTGTCACAGAAAGACAACGTTTGGTATATAACAGATCATATTTATCACTTAACAACAGCCACCACATAACCGTTAAGAAGTGACAGTGGCCTTTGTTTAAGATGAGAAACATAAACAAAAGCAGCCCGCATCATCAGCAAGCTGTCAATCCAGTTAAATCTGTGTCATTAAAGAATCAGACATGCATTCTAGTTCAATCCAGATCCTTAGCGAAAGGAAATGATTGCAGCTTGCAAGCTCACAACAAACAGACGTTTTGTGTCACAGCAATCTATGCCTAGTTTTCTGGCCTTTTGCATCCGTTTAACTATAATGATTCTTTTGTTGCCCGTAACTGATTTCAAATCCAACTAATTTGTGAATAATTTAAAATGTAAGGGGTTTGTGGAGTGTGTCCTGGAAAATTACCAAGCCTGCCTATTTCAGCTTGCTTAACAAGTTTGCTCTCCCATCAAGCAAGACACCTTTTAAATGAGAGGTATTTTTCAAAGGCATCTTTTGGGCTGTAGGCTGAGACACTGGATATTTGCTAGTGCAAAAGGCAGTGGTGTCTATAAAAAACAAAGTCTATAAGTAGGAAAGACTGAGGACCCCATAGGGCTTTTGCATTTGATCCACCCTCTATTTAGAACAAGCTTGTTGCACTCCACCCTGCTCCTGAGCTCCTGCGTGTCTTGTGTAACCGCTCTTTATGTCACTTTGTGTCCCTCTACTGCTAAACTGGTTTCATAATAATAGCTGTTGGTGCCCTGCCTTGCTGATCGTCTTCATTCTGAATTTGTATAAAGGCGGGTCCGAGATTTCGGTTAGTGTAAAGGACTTATTTGAATAACTGTTCTGAAACCTTTCTTTGTAAAAGGTTGGTAAAGGGAAGGGTTTTGGCATGTTTTGATAACATTGATGTGGGGAAATCCAACTTTAAACTGATGAATATTGAATTAACAGTATTGTCAGACTCTCACAAACTATACATTTTGTCATTATGAACGTCTGTTTATTTTATTTTTTGTTCATATTAATTTTCATGCCACACAGTGATTCTGATATTTTGTTGGCAATATTTCGTCGTTAATGAAATGCTGTTGGTGATACCCCTCTCTTTACAAACTCTGTTCTGACTAACAGCTGTTTGATTTTATTAAAGGGCTTTCAATAATGTAGGATCTGTTTTTTGCAGAACCAATGTTGTGATGAACTACACAGAAATAGAGTCTAAAGTTCGAGAAGCCACAAATGATGACCCATGGGGACCCTCTGGACAGTTAATGGGGGAGATTGCCAGGTAAGTGAAGGGGATTTTAATGGTTGATTTGTGACTTCTCAGCATTGTTTCTGTGAACTTTATCTCATCTGTGAACATCTGCACATACTTGCAATGTTCAGTGTCTGCTCATAAGATTTTAATTCACTTCTGTTTCATTTTAGGTCCACGTTCATGTATGAGCAGTTTTCAGAGCTAATGAACATGCTGTGGACCAGAATGCTGAAAGACAACAAGAAGAACTGGAGAAGAGTTTACAAGGTATGAGAGCAGGAGAACTTAAGGATTGTTGAAGGGATTTTCAGTCTTGTTTGAAGCTTTACTTATTGAGCAGATTAACTAGATTAATATGGTCTAGTTACCCATCAAACAGGCAATGTTCTCAGAATGTTGGTTTTCTAAATGTTCTCTCAAACATGTTCTTGCAGTAAAATGTTTTTTAATGTTATATATATATATATCACCAGACATTAATCCTAAGTAGTGGAACATTTTAAAAACGTTACAGAATTATAATGTTTATAAGATGTTCCTATAACCAAACAGTAATGTTTAAACAACGTCTAAAAATGATGTTTTGAACTCTCCTAGAACTTTTAAAATACAATTTTTAACATTTTTGATACTTAATCAAAACATTAGGAAAACATTCCTACAACCTAAAATCGTTTGCTGGGTAAGCCATAATGCGCCTTTAACTTTACTATCATCTTCACCTCAGTCTTTACTGCTGCTGGCGTACCTGATCAGAAACGGGTCTGAACGGGTGGTCACCAGTGCAAGAGAGCACCTCTACGACCTGCGTTCTATTGAGAGCTTTCATTGTGTGGGTGAGTGAACAGCGCATGAGCTGAAGGTCATGCAAGTGGTCTCAGACTCAGGTCAGTGATTGAAAGCTTTGGGTTTGTGTTCCAGATGAAAACGGGAAGGATCAGGGCATCAATGTGCGTCAAAGGGTGAAGGAGCTGATGGAGCTCATCCAGGATGACGACCGGTTGAGGGAGGAGAGGAAGAAAGCCAAGAAAAACAGGGACAAATACATTGGAGTGTCTTCTGACAGTATGTCAGGTTTCAGATACTGTAAGTCCCAGTCTCTTACTCTTGCATTGCACTGTTCAAACCATCTTTTGCCCTGTTAAAGGGATAGTTCACCCCAAAAAATTTTTTACACAATTTACTTACCCTTGTGTCATCCCAAACCTATATGATTTGTTTTCTTTGTGGAACACAAAAGAAGATATTTTGAAAAAGGTCTCAGTGTTTTTTTTTTGTCCATACAATGGAAGTCAAAGGGTGCAACTGATGTTTGGTTACCAGCACACTTCAAAATATCTTTATGTTCCCCAGAAGCAAAAAAAGTCATACAGGTTTGGAATGACATGAGGGTGAGTAAATGATCAGAATTGAGAATTTTTATTTTTGGGTGAACTATCCCTTTAAGAACCTTCATCATCTGCAGCAATCAGTCAACATTTCATCATATTTACAGTAAGGGGAAATAATTGATATTTTACATCAGACAGAAAACACGCTCATGAAAGGAATGCATCTGAACACGTCTCTCAGTAAATGTGTGATTTTAAAGAGGCCTCTGTTTCCTCCTCACTGTTATTATCCCTGGAGAGTTTGCTTTGCCAGATGAGTGAACTGTAGGTTTATTTTAAGACTCAGTATGCCTTTCTTGCCAGATGACAGCATAAATTATAGATTTGATGTTCTTGATTGAGAATGTAAACAAGGTCTGTCTTTTTTTGTAATTCATGATTTGCAGTGGCTGTCTCTTTTCTAATTGTTAGATATTTAGCATTAAAACTTTATGGGTTAAATGTGGAAGCCATTAAAGATCTCTTTCTAAATGAAGCTTCACTTTATAATTCAGTGTGTATTTAGTGTAATACACTTTCTGTCCATTTCATTTTTTCTGCAGCGGAAGACAGGTTCGATTTCAAAGACTCGCGCTCTAAATGGGATGAAGACTGGGACAAGGGGAAGGGGGCGTTCCCTTTCAGTGACAAACTGGGAGAGATCAGCGATAAGATCGGAAGCACCATCGATGACACCATCAACATGTTTCGCAAAAAAGACAGGGATGATTCACCTGACAGATTCAGGTCAGGACCCTCAGGCCTTTTCCTCTCTCTTCTCACATCTCACACAAATTTGAAAACAGTGTTTTTGGAAAAACAAATAGCATAAATGGTATAATAATTATACTGACAACAACTGTTAACATCTGATTAACGATTTGCTCATGAATTGATTTGTTTTTGTTTTTTCAGATGGGTTTGTTTACTTATTCACAAAGCAAGAAAATATTTTGTCAGTCATTTTAAATAAGCTTGTTTTTTTATATGCCTCTTCTCTGTGTAGTGATGTAGACGAGGACAGAGTTCGGGGAACACGAAACGGACAGTCTGGGAAATCAGAATATAAAGATAACGAAGAGACTGTGACAACCAAAAGCGTTCAGATCGTCCAGGCCACGGAGACCACTGCCACTCGAAAGAGAGGAGGCGTCCCCTCCAAAACAGTAGACCTGGGAGCAGCTGCAAATTACACAGGAGATAAACCCTCCACCAAGACAAACCCCAGCCAGGTAGCAAAGCTACAGAGAAACACCAGCTTAATGCTCACAACATGTCTTGTATGTTTTTTGCCCTACAGAGGTAAACCTGTCTGGTTTTTTGGATACGTTGATTATACCTGTGAGAGATTTATGATTAAACAGTCAGCGCTAAATAAAGTATGAACTCTTTACTGCCTTCTTGTGGCAGCTGTTTTCAGTGTTTTTAACATCTTTCTTGGTTGCTGTAGACAACATCAGAAGAGAGGCAGCCCAGTTCAGGTCTGGTGGACTTGTTCTCTGCAGATCCTGTACCTGCTCAGCCAGCCAAAGGTGAAAATACAAACATATCTTTGTTTAGTTTTCTAGCAAACTGTACATCTGACTAGTAAAATTACAATTTTGGAAGAAGAGTCTTCTATTTTTTTTCCATATCCTAAGAGTCTTACTTCCATTCTATATTTTTAAACTTTCATCAAAGGTTGAAAAAGAATAGATAACGATATTACTAAAAGTACCATAAAGTGGTCCTCCTGCCAGTAGTTTGGACTTCTGGTTTTTAGGACCCCTGTGGCTTGATGAATCCTACTGAAGTTTAGCATATGTGCTCTCCTCTGCTCCTACTGCCTGCTGGAGCATTTAGTCACCGGGGCCAGATGTTAAAGCGGTCCCTGGTGGGTGTGTGGTGCTGAGCAGATGTGTAGCTTCTTCACACGTCCCGCTCTCTCCTCCACCAGCCAAAAAGCTGCATATGTCCTCCTCCACATAACTGCAGCCACAGGCTGCTGGAATTTAACATGACCCGAGAACGGAACAGATGTTCCTCATTTCTGTGTTCTGAATTTTTCTTTGTGAATCTTTCTGTCTCTTTCTAGATTTAAGCTCTGATCTGATTGGAGGTTTTGCTGATTTTTCCTCTCCTGCAGCTGCCGCCAGTCTTCCATCATCAGCTGGTATGTTTATGTAACCTCTTAACATGCCATCAGGTCAACCTGAAACATTTTACCTTTGCTCACATCCAGTTTTTCAGTTTTTCTTTAAAACCAGCAGTGGAAAATACATGTTTTTCTTTTTCCAAAAATAAGCATCTGTGTTTTTTTTTTTTTATAAATAACATGCTGAAATTCAACTTGAAAGACTTGAAGTGGTCGTCTGTGCTGTTATATTTTTATACGGTTATTTTAATGATGTTGTGGGAATATTAAAAAAGGCTGCTGCTTTTTTGCTGGGCCAGAGTTTGCCATCTTTAGCTGCCTGTTTATGAAAAGCTCCGTGCAGAAAGCTCTAAAATAGTGAGAGGGAGGGCAGCCATATGGCGGGGTGCTGTGCTAAAAGCTAATGAGCACAGACACATTTCAGCTTTCGTTGGTTGTGACATGTCGTCCTCTACATTTCTGAGTTAAAATGACTGAGAGTTTGAGATTCTTTTGATGTTTATGCAGTATGTCTTCAGAACCCATTGTTTTTTTTTTTTACTTTTCTTTTTGTCGCTCTTTGCATGCAAATGCACATCCTTTGCTTTATATGCTAGAGGATAAAGCCTGACATGACATCAGTTTGTGCATTTTGAGCAGTTAAAGCACAAAGTTGCCTTATGATTCTCATGACTATTCCAGCTGTCTCCTGTTACCTGTGTTCTCCATTACTTCACGATTTGGGCTTTTGCATGTTATAGGAGACTTTTGTGTTTCCTCAGCCCCAGCATCTAGTGGCAATGGAGAATTTGGGGATTGGAGTGCCTTCTCCACTGACCAGCCAGCAGTACCTGTAGCCCAGCCTGTTAACCCTGCAGGGATAGACCTGTTCTCAGGTCTGCAGGCCACCCCAGCTCCTACCCCTGCCTCCACAGCACCCTCTGCTGACCTGTTTGACCTAATGGGCTCACCCCAGACCGCTAACTTCAGTACCTCCCAAACCATGAACTTCTCCATGACCAGTTCTCAGACCATGGGCATACCCATGTCCAAATCTCAGGTGGGGGCTGCTTTCATTATTACCCTCAAGCAGTGTATGAGCATGATTCAGTGTTTCTTATAAATATATATTTTGTATTATGCTTCATTGTTTTTTTTAAAGACAATAGCCTACATTTAACTTTGTTTTGCATGTATTGCTAGTTAGTTTTAGGTGGTAATGCCATCAATATTTTTGGACTTACTTTCCTGGAAGTGAAGAATTATGTGATTTATTTTTAATGTGTGTATCTGTTGAATGTTTATTTTGTCAACTTGAACTCGCATTTAAATAGACTTAAGCTAACTGACTATTTTAAAGGTTTCTCTAAGAAATCGTTTTTTTTTTGGCTAAACAGGTTTAGCCTCTTCGTCGAGATTTATTTGATGATGCCTCAGTGTGTGTTAGTCTGTCGCTGCAGTGATTGGACGTCTCTGTATAGAGTTCTGTGTTTTTGATGAGTCAAACTGTAGTGTGACTGTTGAGTCATTTACCTATAAATAGTTAACATGCTTACTGTATATAGTTTTAAATTACTGAGCGTTTATGCAGCTATCACATTCATAATATACTTTCTGTTATATTTTACATATTGCAATGCTTAAACATTATACTAAAACACGTTAAAGCATAAAGATGAGGCCAAGCGATGTAAAGCCTGTGCTTTAGATGGATGATGTGGTTTTCATTTACATTCCTCATATGTGGGTACTGAATGCAGCTCATGTTGGTAGAACTGCACACTAAACACTACTTGCGCAAGAAAAGACAATTCTGGCCGAGGTTTAGAGAGCAAAAAACATGAAAGTGAAACGAGCGAGGGTTAACACGCAGCATCGGCACAATTTTCCACCCACCCCCTCCACATTACCCATCAACCCCTGTTCCCCTGAGACGCCCATCACAGAGAATGGCAGAATGAGGAGGAACAAGTTTAAGTCAGAAAACCATTAAATTGAAACAAAAGCCGTGCACAAAGATAATATTTGCATGCTAAAAGCCTGACCTACTTTAAAATGGCAAGTTTTGTTTGGCTTAAGAAAAAAGCAGCCCTCCGATGGTATAATCAGAGGGCCTTGAGATGCATTTTAACATGCTGAAATAATTTTAGTAGACGACAATGCCTCTCAACCAACATCTCTGTCTTTTATAAACCAAGAATCTTGATAACTCTAAAATACCACGATGTAATGTTCTGGGGTATTAATACTGTCTTTCATCTTCACGGACTTGTGTCATTTTGCCATTGGCTAATTTTAATTTCCATGGCACAATTTTAATTACCATGCTTGAACTGCAGCAGAAACAGTATCATTGTAACAAAATCGGTGGTTAAGTTGTTTTTGATCAGATATTCTAGCTCATGTGGTTTGCTGTAGTTTAAACTGACTTTTATTTGGTCTTTGCAGCCTCTGCAGGCTATGGGGGACCCACTAGTCCCCCAACAACCAGTGGCTCAGAGGCCCAGTCCCAAAGCCTCTATGCCTTCCACTTGGTCCAATTCTAATGTAGACATAAACCTGGACTATCTTGGCCCTGGCATGCAGCCACCCAAACCATCTCAGCCCACACTCAACATGATGCAGCAAGGTAAGAATGGATCAGGTTCTAAGGTCTAAATGGTGTTAAGAAAGAAATGTTAAGGAAGTATTTTTTTTTTAAACAAGACCATTAGTATCAGAATTTAAAGCCTTTTTACTCCCTTGTTGTAAAGGTAAAGTCGGGCTTAACACTTAGTTGGGCAGGTAAAGCGTTAATTTATTTTAACAAGGTTAACGCATATATTCAATCTGACAAAGGTTTCATTTTATTCTGCCTAAAAACTTAACTGAATGTGTTAACAAGATTTTTTTAAGTTTATTTGATATCATTTTAAATACCCGTTGCTCTGTTTATCGTGCTATAGGAGGTCAGTCTCCTGTCAATATGGTGACTCAGGGTTTTGCTGGAATGAATCTGGGCATGCAGGCCGGCCCGACAATGAGCAGACCACCCGCCAACACTATGATGGGAGGCATGAACATGGGCATGCAGTCTGGCATGGCAGGTGGTGCTGTGGGCATGCCACCCATGGTAGGGATGCCATTCAATCAGGGTATGATGGGAATGAATATGACCATGGGAATGACAGGGAACATGGGCATGGGTACAGGAATGCCGGCCATGAGGATGAGTCCTGCCGTGGGACAACCTAAGCAAGATGCCTTTGCAGATTTTGGCAACTTTGGGAAATGAATGGAAGAGAGTATTAGGTAAACAGTCCTTCTTGAGATACGACCATGAAGACGCTATGAAGAGCTAGAATACAAAGACTACCTGAAAGATGTCAAATAAAACCACACAGGAATTGTTTGTTAAAATGATAATGATGAACTGGATGATTATTTTCAATGTTCTTCTGATCAGCTGTACCAAGGAGCCCTGATGAGGGCGTCTGGTTTGTCCTGAGAATCATGTCGGCCATTGCACATGCACATCCCACGTTTCCATGGCGTCGGGATTTCGCTTTAAGTCTAAAAACAATCCTTACTGAAGGAGTGCATGAAGAAATGTGATGCTAATAAATTTCTCTGATTGACTGTAGACTTTATTCACCCACACAACCTCTTAAATTAACCCAAGAAGTATTTGGGTTTCTTATTCTGTAGAAAGATTCTAATGATGAGTTAATAGAACGTCCTTCCTCAGTTTTACGCCTTAAAATGACAACCTGTAATATAATTGCACAGTCATGAGTTATGTGATTATTAACAAATTATGCTGGTGAGGATTTTTGTATGGAGTGAAGTCTATAATCATGAAATGAAGTACTTACACATCAAGAAGGTAAAGTGACAATTCCTAACAAAAACCATAGTGGCCTTTAAAAATGGTTAGTCTGTGCTTTGTGAATAGAGATCTGATCTACTTTGCATCTTTATGAAAATGCAAAGTCTGTCATAGACGGTATGTGGTTTTGCAATGTCAGAAGGTTGGAACACATGGTGCCTGTTCGTCTGTTGCCTCTATTTTTCTGAATATTTTTAAACAATATGAAAAGTACAGTATTTATTAAAGGTACTGTTATAGAAGATACACATCCAGTGACATACATATATGCACACATTATTTTTTTTGTTTGTTTTTGCATGGTTAAATTATAAGGCAGAGTTTGGGTGACTAAGAGGATTTTTATATATTTTTTTGAACCTGATATGGGTTCGTATTGTATGCAGGTCTGCTCATGCTGAGTGTATAGGGTGAGTCTGTACTGAAACCATTGAATCTGTAATGCCCAGGTAGCGCTGTGAGTTTGATGCTGTATCTGAAGGACCACCCCTGTATTGTCAAGATCATCTGTTTCTATCCACAGTGTGCACTGATGCGTCACCCATTCTGAGGCGTTTTACAAACATGATGACCAAATTTGTTTTGTGTTCCTTCTGAAGGGTTTGTTTATGTTTTTGTAGTCAGGTCTGTTGGGTATGTAGGATCTATTGAGTTGGTTTGGGGTTTGGGAATGTTAATGGAAACACTATACGTTTATGCAAATCTATGGCTAGCAACAAAAAAAATCTTCCATTGAGAATGTTTAATATGCTTTCCATTTCTTACAATGACTTGATTGTAATTATATTTTATGAATGACAATAAAGAGTTGATTTCCATTTTCACAGTGACGCTTGTTTTTTATCCCGCTAATCAATCTCATGTGTTAGATCCGTTTTTCTTAAAGATCTTCCAAAAAACGCTCTAAATATTAACCATGCATGCATTAATAGGATGAAAGCAGTACAGCCTCATGTCCTATTTTCACTGGGTCCTTTCCTAGCAACCATTTTAAATGGCAAAAAAAGGTCACTTTTGGCTATTAGGGAACTTCAGCTTAATGAAGCAAATGCAACAATGTGTCTGTTTTGTAACATTTTTCATGTTCATGTTATTCAGTCATACAATGTTATGTTTGAGTGCACTATTGCTTAGCTGTGGACATAAAAAGCAGTCGCTGTACTTACCTTCCATCTGGCCACATGTATTTCGCTGCCGGCTGGTCGTTTTATGAACATGCAACAAAATGCAAGACCTCTTCTCATAAATAGTGGTTAAGCATATAAGATGTTCATGGTTATGGAATAGGCAAGAGTACTACAGCTTTAAGAATTAAGCTAGTTTTATTAAACCACAACTATTAGTAATCATGATTTGATTGTATTTCGGTACAGAAAGTATTGGAATATGAAAAGATAAGGAATTGCATTTGGATTTGTGATTGCATCCCAATGAGACCTTTAAACAAAAAGAAAAAATGAGCTTTTGAACGTTTCATGAGGTAATGTGTGAATGCAAAATACATGCAGTACGTACAAATAGTAATCAAAGATGTCAAGACAAAAAGCTTTGAGTGCCACATGCAATTTCCAACCACAAAAAGCTAAACTAGCCCATTTATACTGTTTAATGAAATCCACAGAGATCCATCTGTCATTTTTCAAAATGACAGATAAACTTGTACAAAGAAATTCATTTGGTTTTCAATTTAAACAGTTTGCATTTTAAAATTGGAGGGTGTATTGATGGCTGCCATAGAAATATACAGAGGTTGACATTTTAAAAGAAAGGTGAAGTAAATCTGCAATAATTTGCAAAAAACGTTGCTTTTTCACCTGTTAATTTTTATTGTATGGCATTTATACTCACCGAGTATTGGTGTCTTGCTTCCCCCTTGTGGTCATTTAAAGAAACAGGTTTGTGGCAACCAAAAAGTTTATTTTACTCAAATGTTCACATACATATCAATATGATACACTAATAGACCTCATCAGAAAAGGCTTCTAACATTTTAATCCTGTTGTATGTTTACGAGTAGAACGTTTTCTCCTCGTATGAACAGCTGATTAACATGACGTGTGTGCACTCTTCCATATTCCATCTTGGATTTATGTGTCACTTTTGAGGTTCTTTCAATTAACTGGTCATTTTCCAAGAGTGTGGATCTCCCCTGGGTTTGTTTACGGTCAGTGCATCTTTTATTTTCATCTGCGGTGTGACGTTGAGATGAACTACTGTGGAGATCTGGCCCTGATGGTTTCTTTGCTCCCATCTTCTCAACCGCAACGAGAGCCTCGGTCTCTTGAACTTTTAGCTTTTCAAACAGCTGTTAGCCAAAACAAAAATTTAATTAGATTTAAAAACAATATATAGTAATAAAAAAAATGACAAAGCAAAAACTATCAAACGCAAGTTTTACCCACGCACAACAGAAAGCATGCAGAAAATAAACTTGTTACTTCTTTGTATTAACCTAAATATTCCTTAAGATTAAGATTATGATTTGGGAGCAAAAGACAACAATGTGATTGAACTGTTTATATAAAAAGAAAGGTTACTCTTGTAACAGTCAGTGCTTTGTGATGGTAGAGAGCCTCTCCCAGCAGTGGCTCCCTGTATGTTTCATCAACATCCATCATTGCCTGGCAACAACACAATCAGGTATAAGTGGAGACAGACATTTAGATCATAGATAAGAAATCATTATAGTAGTTATGTTTTAATATTTACCAGGTTCCAGAACTTATCAAATGCCACCACAAAGCCAGAACACACTCCCCGAAGCCCTTTAAAAGTCCGGATGTGAACTTTGACTCTGATCTTCTCCTGGACACATCTGTTGAGTTCTCCTAACGGACTGCCTGTATGCACTGCAAAAGAAAATAAGGGTTGCGTCTTAAAACCTAGTAGGCTGTCACTTATACTTATATACAACAAACAGTCAATATACTGTAACGACACTGTAAAGGTTTTGCACTTTGTAATTTGTTGTGACATTGTCAAAATTCTGTTAGAATACATAGAGAAACGTACGCGGCATTCGTGTGAGCACATTCTTCGCAGTCTTTCGCTGTCGCGGAGGTCTCTTCACTCCGCTTCCCTCTCCCTCCTCAACCGGGTTATTTACCATCAGTTTCTTCAGCCTCTCTATCCTCTCTGGATCTACTTTTCCTTTCTGAGCTTTCCTGAGTCTTTTCTCCACATTTTCGGGTTTCGCTCTGCCTCGGCCGCCTTTCATAAAGCTCTCATATTCTGCTATGTTGTTAAAGCACTTGATATTGGGGTATGGCAATGACACTTGAGGGGAATACAGAGCTAAAAGTGGATCAAACTTATCCGATCTAATGTCAAGTTTAGTTTGGATATCATCTTTGTCAGACTCTGGGTTTTGACCACAGATTTCGCTTGTGGTCTGGTGGTCAGATGTCTGGGAAGGTGCTGGCTGACAGCGCTCACTTCCTGACTCTCTTTCATCTTCCTCCATTTTTGAATGAGCCGCAGAGTGCGCGGGGCATCATGGGTAAATGATTACGTCACCCATATCCATTACGTAACAGATCCCTGTCACATTTAATAACTGAAAGCTAATTACAAATTCTATGAAAGGAAATGTATGAACTCAGTCGTGCTGTTGTGTGAAATCAGGCCAGTTTATTTATTATTTTTATGTGATTATTTAACTGTTATGGTTATTTATAAACGCAAGTTTACAAACGGCGCCTCGTCTCTTCTCCGCGCCAGTAGATGGCGCCGCAGACTGTTCTCATTACATTCACCTATTACACGTAGAAGTGTGTGTTGCTGATGTATTGTCCTAAAGGAAAACATTCCCGATCGTAGCCGTTTTACCTTTTAAATACAAACGTTACTTGTAAACCTTGATCTTGCGCTTTTTCCTGGCTGGAGTAAATTGTAATAACACGTGTTACACGTGTTTAGAGTTGAGCATACGGTGACCTGGTAAAGGTGCTTTTTATAAATGACACCCGAAATAATAAAGCAGCCTTTATCCCTTTAGGCTTTCACTAAAAGGGTTTTACAAATTAATTGTTGTAAAAAATGAATGATTGCTAATTAGATTAGTGCATCGATCCCACGATTATTACACTCCGGTGTGTTTAAACGATTGCAATATAAGAGTCGATATGTAATATTGCGTATTTCATTGTTATGGGGATGCCAGTAAATAGATAAAGCCGAAATGAAAGCGCATCATAGCAGCTGATCAGTAAAGTGGGCGTGGAGACGATTTGTAAGTTAGAAACATTTCCTCTTGTATTTTATTATTTATTAATATATGCGTATGTATATTTGTATACCACATAGTTATGAATGTTAACACATTATATTGTGTAAACCATTAAATGTATTATTAAATAAATGTATAAAAGAAATACACAATGCCTGGATTCAGTTCTGAATTCAAATGTACACTAACACTGATTTTATTTATAGGTTCAGTAGAAATGGAGTTTCCAGGACACAGTCAGCAGCTCCTGACCACCCTGCGCTCACAGCGTCTACAGGGTTTCCTGTGTGACTGCACTGTGCAGGTTGGCTCAACTCGCTTCGTAGCTCATCGTGCTGTGCTGGCATCTTTTTCTCCTTTCTTCCACATGTTCTACTCGGATCAGTCTGTGGGGAATACCAGCACAGTCAACGGAGGACTGCAGAGAGACACTGTCTCTATTAATGGTGATATAGTGACACCCCAAGCCTTTGGGCTGCTTTTGGATTTTATGTATGAAGGAGTGCTGCGCCTGGAAGCCCACCCCCCTGCGGAGGATGTGCTTGCTGCTGCCAGCTTCTTACATATGAATGATGTGGTTCGAGTTTGTAAGAAAAGACTGCAGGGCCGTGGATTGGCTGAGGCGGACAGCACAAGGGTAGAAGTTGGAGCAAACGAGTTGGCTAAAACTGGTGATGGATCATCTGGAGATGATCTGCCTGCTGCTGAGACAGGACGGGGGTTAGGAAGAGATGGAGCACCGACAGTTGGAAATCCATCATTTTCATCCTCTGTGACACATTGTCCTCAGTCCAGCCAACAGATGTCATTTTATACTGATACAAAGACTGAGACTCAAGCAGGAATGGCAAATCTCACACACAGTGGTGTTCCTGCTGGGATGGAAAGTTCAGAGATGGCTGACAGTACCCAGCTAGGAATAGATTCCCAGCCAACTGTTAGTAATTCTTGTCCAAGTGTGCCTCTGTATAGTTCTTTATCTAGGCCTGACAAGAAAAGAATAGTGACAAGACCGGCCAGCCTTGATTCTGCACTTTCAAGTCCATGCAGTACGACAGAAATAACTCAGACAAGCTTGGAGACTCAACCTGTTGCTGCTACTATGGTGGCAGTGAGCAATGTAGACAACACACCCTCTACCCAAGATCACTCTGTGTCTAATGCACCCAACATGTTTGTTCAAGCTAACAGTCAGCAGAGCCCAACAGTTAATCCTGATCAAGTTCAGAATAAAAGACAATGTCCTGGGACAAATCCTGGGACATCACAACACATTCAATGCCAGACTGAAACAAAGCAAGAGAACATTTCATCTAATGCAAGAATCTTGCATAATAAAGGTAAAAAGGTTAATTCCCAGACCTCAGCAGAATCATCAGCAGTTGTTGGACTTGGGGAGGAAAATGAGGATTTTGTCAAGGTGAAAGTGGAGGCCATTGTGATTTCTGATGAAGAGTCCGACAACACAGATGACACCATGGTCACAGATAACAGTCAGAGAAATGCAGATTTAGATCACAGGGATGATTATGATGATAGTAACCATGATGTTGAGGAGCTCAGCGAAACTCAGTTCATACCTGCCCACCCTTTAATTCATCTTCCCCATCAAGAGCCTCTCTCTTTTCCTCCATCACCCCAAGGTCTTAATTCTTCTTCAGCAGATCATTCTGGCTTTCCATCATCCCTTTTCCCAACCAATTCACAGTCTGAGCAGCAGGCTATGTACCTTGAGGATTTTCAGGACTCTCTAGGGAATTACATAGAGGATGTACCTACCTGTAACACATGCGGGAAGACGTTTTCCTG
>JAZGTK010004138.1:0-25323 GCA_036877625.1 Ambastaia sidthimunki
GTCTTGTTAACCTGAAACACTGCAGCCTAATTTTTTAAGGCTTTCCAAAGACCAATAAGTCAACTGAATGTACTACGGGTTAGTCTGACCCTATAAAACCCATTAGGTACCCATATAAATTTAGGCAGACCTTGGTTCATTATAATTTAATTAAAATGGAAAGCATTATTTGGGTTTGGTACTGTAACAGATGTAACTGGAAAAGGTTTCATTTAATCAACTACATCATAGACATAAATCAATTACTTAGCTCATTTCAGTACATAACACTGCTCACTGACTCTGTTTTGAATTAGTCACTACCATCACACAGGTACAACAGCCACCATAAAGTAAAGCAAACTCTCCACAATGCTTCTGTGATGAGGAACATGATTTACATAATAGTATGTATGTAGATCTCATGCAGTCAGTTCCATTTGAAGTTGTTCGGGCAGGTTCTGTTTAGCACGCAAACCTTTAGGTGTCAGTTATTAAATTAACACTTGTTCAGTGTATTAATTAATTTTCATAACAGGCCACTCAAAGATTAATAGACTTTAGCTTAAATGTTGTCGATACATAATATTTATTGCATCAGCTCCAAATGTTATTCTGGTATGGGATGCCACATTTTTGTTCTATCCATAATGATTTCCAGCAGAATTTCCTGGTAGCCTGATCTTTCCCTTGAGTCTTAATACAGAATTTAGAGTAAAGTGCTGATCTAGAATCAGCTTCCTACTGTGCGCATGATGTCAGCACTTATGAAAGCGCCAACACCCCGCACTGTTGATACTTATCATTTGGACATGCTTAGCAATTGTTAAGGAGTGAAAAAGTGTGGGAAAATGTCCAAAACCAGACAACAGACCTGTTCTCTATGTTTTCATATATTTGCATGCAAGATTGTGTGAAAAAGTGTCTGAACTAACAAGTTCTGCAAAGCTTAATCAGATACATGCGCCAAGATGGATAAAACAAAACATTCAATGCAAAACCATACCATAAAAATATATACAGCTGTTTAGCAAGTTTAAATAAAGCCACCTAAAAAAGTGATTAACATTTTGGTATTTAAACAAGAACAGTTACAGGAGTTTCCACTCAAAAAGAGAAACTGAGCTCTAACTACAGCCTTTTCTGTTATGGTCACTTCTGTATTGTGATCGTTTTTGTTATTTGCAGATTTTTTTTTTTAATTTCAAAAAGCCTTTTTTAATTTTGTTTTTTATCATTTTAGTTTTCATTGTACGTGTTTTAGATGTTGTATGTAAATGGTATTATCTTATTTAAATCCTTTGTAAACTGTTCCTTTTTTAAATAAAAAGTGACATTTTGTCAGGTACGGTAACCCAAATCCGAAATATGATCTCTGCATTTAACCCATCACTGGTGAGGAGTGAACACCCAACCAGAGCAGTGGGCAGCACTGCTGCGCCTGGGAAGCAATCGGGGTTAGGCGTCTTTCTCAAGGGCACTTCAGCTGCTACCTGCTAGCACTGAAATCGAACCAGCAACCTTCTGATTGAAAGCCTGATTCATTTGTAACTTAATGAATTATTTAATGAAAAAAGCACACACACAAAAAAGACAACCATCCATAATGTCAAAGCCCTGAAACGGGCAATTAATCGCTGTAATTCCAATTATTTACCAGACAATTCATCATCAGCCAAATATTTTAATTGTGACGGCCTTAACTTCCCATAATCTTTAGGGTAAGAGTTACCAAATGCAGTTAATGTTTTAATGTGCCATATATGGACAGATTTATCTGAAATTTTCCATGACAAGCTACATGCATTAGACAATCCAGGAAAGCACTTTACACTGGGGTAATAGGCACACTGGAGCCTCATTAATTTAACTTGTACATTTACTTAACATATCGTTGTATATTAATCACTAACAGTCTTATATTTTAGCCTTAATCTAGAAGAATCAGAAAGCACTATAGTACGCTCCAAGGTTGATTCTCTCATGCTCTTAGGTAAGTGTTTAAATGATGGTTATAGTAGGGCCATCCATGTGGACTGGCAGAAATTTTAGACTCAGCAAGATCCATCTCCCCACAGATATCAGACACTGTCAGGAATGACACAGTTACAAAAGGTGCATTTGAAGCTTGCAGTGCTCTACAAAAAGCTCAGTCAATCTAATGAGAACAATGGACAGAGAAATGAGGAAGAGGCACAGATCTGCCTGTGCCCAAATCAATAGTACCCTCTTTCAGCACCAGCTTGTCCTCTGTGTGTGCCAGGGGCAATGCCAGGCAACCCCAGCGAATCAGGGCAACAAAGAGATGGTACTGTGATACCAGGTTCTTAAAAAAAGAAGAATCCACAAACACTACAATAAGTCTATTTGGCTAATAATGCAGGTGTCAAACTTACTACAAAACAAACATTTCAAGAATAGCTAAAAATCACTGTCTCTATTATCTAAAGCAAATCTCCATTAATTATCCAATGAGCTGAATAAGGTGTGCTACATACAAGACCCAGTCACGATGTACAGTGTTGAGGTAGTCTAGGTCCAGGAGAACTGCTCCAGATCAGTGAACATTTTTTATTTAAAACCCAGCAGAGCGAGAAGGAGTAAAATTGAGACAGCCTCTTTGCTCAGTGACAGAGAAGGAGGGGGCCAAATAACTTCAGAGGCTGCTTCCGAATTCCTCCACCGCCCTTCATCTCCTTACGATTTCCAGTGCAGATGATGGTCGAGCAGGAAAGAGTACGATAAGCGTGTCAAAGACAAAACGCAGTCAATGAAACGATCTGGGATTAATGCACGGGCTAATATCAATGTATCCGTCATCGCATGGCACAATACACTTCATCTTCTGTTTCCAAATCTCCAATCAAGCGCAGTAGACCGTTTTCCCAGAAAAACAAGAGTGCATATATTCCTCCGCCTAGTTCGCATAAACACACACAAAATAGAGCGCTCGCCTGTGCGCACGTGTTTCATCCGTGCGGTAACGTGAGCGCGTGAATTTTAAGAGCTGGGAGGTCTAGCGCAACGTCGCTATCAAGTGTGTAAACAAACTATTTCCGTACCCTCTAAAAACGCATTTATCAACCACACTACAACTCAAAAAGATGGCTGCTAGTTTCTAAACACGTCTATTGTGAAAGCATTAACAACCACATCAAAGTACGCAACCTGAAAGCAGCTAATAAAGACACTAAAGTCACCAATAATTTTGGACACGAGGAAAAACAACCTTGCGTGTAAACTCACCCCAAAACCACCAACTCGCCGTACTTTACAGGCTCTTTGGTGGGCGCACAGTGCTCCTCTTGACTCGGTGAAAACATGAGGTTTTCCAAACAACACAGCGCCTCTTACTCCAAAATACACGACCAATCCAGTCACAAACAGAGAACACTTCAATGGACGCTTCTATCTGCCATTTCACCAATTAATCTGCTTCCGATCTCGCATTGCACTTTTCTCGAAGGTAAATAATCAGTGAACTCGTATATCCGATAGGGGTTTTACAATTACACGCTTTACTCACGCAGACATTTCTTCGGAAGACCGTTTAACTTACTAGCTCCATCCGCAGCAAGAAAACATTACTAGTGGGGTGGGCCGTACCATTCACTTATAACGACTTTACGCGGGGGAAATAAAGAAGCAAATCTGCAAAAATTAAAAAGCACGTTTTCGTAGCTTCGTTACGGGTTGGTATCTACTTGCACAACATTCACATATGTGTTAGGTATGGATAAATTGTCATTAAAGTTTTGACCTCGAGAAAACTTACCTTCGAATCCAAACATCGGTCTCCCCCTCTAACGGCACAATCCAACAAAACGGCGCTCTGAGGCGGCACCTTCAATTATGTAAACAAAGAGTGAACTTAACAAAATATTCAAAGTAATTCTCTGAATAAGCAGTTTCGCAGTTTTATACTTCAACTTTGCCTATTCGCAGACCCCTACATAAATTATATTGTTTACTATTATTTTATTTGTATTATTATTAGCAGTATGAACTATGTAAACTAGGCCTGGGAATGTAAACTGTTAACCTGTTCTGCTGTAAACCATCATGTTGTTAAATGCCGCCATTCGCCATGGGCCATTTGCTGGGATTGTTTTTTCATCCATATAAAACAATCACAGCTCCATTCAAATTCTGTTTACATCTAATGCACTGGTCGTTTGGATCAAAATATTGCAATATCTGTCTTGTAAATACCGACTATAGAGATTTTATTTTGAACATAAAAATAGGATTTTTACTAAACACATCATTCTATTTACCATCAACGTGATGCTCTTGTTCTGTCTTTGCTAAATTAGAATGTATGCTTTTATTGTAATGCCTGCTCTCAGTTCACTTTCAACTAGTTTGAAAAGGCTAGAATAGTGTTCTTATTTTTCCCACTTGTGCTTTTGGGCAAACCTCCAGAATTTAGCCGTTCTCCCTAAATGTGTTACCTCCACACTTGTCAAGCCTCATAATTAACCCATAGATACATTCTGCCCAACGCAGATGTTTCTATCCTCCCTCACAAGCTCCAAATGATTCTGTTCATTGTTCAACTTACTGTGCTCTGTTTTTGCTTCAATTGTAAACCAATCCTGTATACATTATAATATACAGGATATTAATAGGTATGAATGAAAAAGATTATTTCAAATGTAAGGTATTTATATATCATAAGCATATTTGTTGTGCCTTTGAATTATGCTTATTTAGTGTATGAGTTAATTTTTGTTTTAGGATAAAAATGGGAATTCAGAAGTATAACATCGAAAATCATTATTATAATGAAATTTTAGGAGAGAATTGGATTTTCTCTCCTTTGTGTTATTGACATCTGCTGAAGAACTAAGCACATATCTTACCTCCCTCTAATAAACAAACAAATAGACCAGATATTAACACACTTTGCGGGTCTCTTTTAAAGGTAAAATTATTTAATATTATTTTTGGAATGAATTACTGATTCTGTTTTAAACTTTGGTTCTATTGAGCTCTGATTCTGATATTACATGAATGTTATTAATGTTAACATAAGAAACAATCAGCTTGGTGTGTTAATAAAAACATTGTTACCTTCAGAATCATATACGTCCGTGTATCTGTGTGTGTACAGTAGCCAGATTATTTATGAATTGCTATTACTTTACAAAGCAGACCTTTCACATCACCCCAACCCTGCCTCATGTACACGTGTTTGGACAAAGGATCAAAGGTTTGGTTGCTCATACCATCTTGATGGATTGCAGATGCAAAGAGCTGCTGTTTCTGAAAGCCATATGTCTGGTTTAGATCTTCATACAGTATGAGAGTTTTATGGTATGTACAGAAAGCAGAAAAGAATAAGTTGACACATGATCACAGTGTGCAGAGAATTGCATAACTTGGAGTTCAGATCTGGACTGAATCATAAATCTCATTTCTGTTTAAACGTGTTTAAAAACATGAGACAATTTACAATGATTTGTATAATCTAGATTTTTAAATTGTGTCTATGTGAGTGGTTTTTGTCTATGCAAGCTTGATGCTAGGGTGGGCGTATGGTTTCTAGTTAGGTGCTCGCTGCCCTAACAATCCATAGTAATGTATGTCTCTTATTTTGTTATTCTGGTCTCTTGATATGGCTCTGGTTACTTCTTGAATGTGTCTAATTGTATTTTTATATCCAGTTGGTGTATGAATCTTTGAGATAATGATAGCTTCAAAAAGCCCTTGTTGAACTATAAGTATGACTACAGGTCACATGAGTGTTTGTCACACTCTGCATTCATATAATACTTTACACCTCTAACAAAATGTAAACCTTAAACAGAAAACTGTTTTACCTCTAATTCTGCAGTGCAATTGTATTTTGTATAATGTATTATATAATAGTATATTCAAACATATATATCCAAAGACATGCAGGTTAGGTGAATAGTTGTTTAAGTACAAGTGTGAATATTTGTGAGCCCTGCTATAGACTGTACCCAGTACTTTACCCAGTATAAGCTTCTACTAGCATTTGAGTGTAACGCTAATGGCAAAAACTGGTCTGGGATCAGCTGATTGTGTGATTCAAGAGGAAATTGCTGGAATGTGCTGAGATTATGCTAGAAGTCTGCTGATCTGAGAGTCACACAGAAGTTTTCTTATCACTTTAACTTGTTCTTCACCCTTCTTTGTGGTTTAAATGAAGGCCTTTGAAGTTCTAGAAACACAAAGGTAAGTGAAAGGGATGACCTTTTAATTTATAGCATTTGTTAATGTGTGACCAAAAATCACACTATTCATGTGTTCTTCAATAAATTGCAGTTTTAACAACTGTAACAACTGTCCCTGTGTTTTTTTCGTTGGGGCATGCTGAACAGACTAAGCAAATGTTAAGTATTAAAGGTACTTTGCAACTCTAAACGTCTAAAGCAATATAAAAAAAGACACCAAACAACCTCTAAATGTTTGCTCAGTAAGACTGAAATTGAGGGTTCGACGCCCCCTTGTGGCAGTTTTGCAAGACAATAGAATGGATTACCAGCACTCACATTCTAATAGTAACCTATTACAATAATAAACAAATACACTTATTCCTCAGAGGCAACATAAATGCAGGGTCAACATAACACAGACAAATGGAAGAAAGGGGCAGATTYATTGGACAATTTTCTGTGGACCAAGCAGTAATTTTCCCATCACCTGCTTTATTTGGTGTAGTTGCCTTTTTGACTGTAAATTTACAGTTGACTAAATTGTACAGTTTAATTATATTACATTATTATATAACATTGTAAAGTTACAATGACATGGCAAGTATTTTTTCTGTTAAAAAATGGTTTGATGCAGGGAAATAATTTTTACCTTAGTGGTTTAACTCTGATGATCATAAATCTAAGGTTATCAGATTTTCAGAACAAAAATTAAATTATTTTAGGGAAATGTCACAATACTACATACAAAACTACGCACATTCTTATTTTGCTTCTTTTCCCGAGAATTATATTAAAACAAGTAAACGAATAAATCTCAACAATAAATAGATACTGAAAGTAAGCAATGCTTTCCCCATATTATATGCATATGATTTCACCATATTATAAAACAAGTTGTTATAGTAAGTGGAGTCCACACTGCATTTTTAATCAAGCATCCCTTTTAATACCGGTCACCTGTTTTACAAAAATGAAATATTCAGTGTTAATGAAATTAGCAACATCAGTGTGAGAGAGGAGGATGCCTCTTTCTCTCTGAGGAGCGGTTCAGGAAACCACAACTCATCACACTTGTAACAGCAGCACGATGCAATGATGTTTATTTAGGGTTTAGCATAAATACCCATAATTTACCACTGACGCTATAACATAACCCACTCCAAAATAAGCCTGCTGGGAAACCAAATTCACCATGATTAGCAATTCTGCATGTGAGGAAAAGCATTTATTTGTTTAAAATGGTTCTCTTGTGCCTCTGAGTTTAAGGTTCCATAAAATGAGCCGGAAAAAACAGTGAGTGTCAATAGATCCTAACAGTTATTTTATCATTAAAACACAAATATCCTTAATGCTCTTTATACGAAAGGATAAAAATCTCTCTGGTCAAAGAGAGTTAACAAAAAGTAGTATTCAAAGTACTTAACTTAAACATTAACTAGTATCGGATGCCTGTGTTCTTGTAAGTCTACCGAATATGAGGAATGCCAAGGTAGAGGAGTCGACACAGGCTGACAGAAGGAGCTGGTTTAGTGACTGTTAGTCCAGTCAGTGCCCTTCTGGGAGAACTGGACATCAGGTTGGAGTGTTCGGCAGGGTTCGTTTTAAACTGGAGTTCATATGTTAGACCTGGTGTAGGGTCTAACCTGGTGTAGGGTCAAACCTGTAAACAGGGCTGGAAACTGGGTCGTCGTGGTATGTAGATTCGTTGGCTTTAAGCAGCACAACAAAGCCTTCCTCTGCTTAATTAAAGTTCGTAATTAGAGTATAATTTATCCCCACCATCCTGAAACACGAAAATAACACCACTATTTAGCAAAACAGAACATTTAGGGAATTTACAGTAATCAGATCAGAAATCAAGTCTGTGTTTTTTTTTACAGAACATTTTCTGATCGAAAGCCAATTTGTTAAAATGACAAAGCTCGTACCCTTGCATGTCCCTTGGTAAGTTGTCTGTTGACAGAATGAAGTAGTTCCTGTAGTTCCTGGACAGTCTGATTTAACCCTGCAGTCATCTTCTCATTACGATCAATCACCTCCTAAGAACATTCCAAAACAAGTTTAGAAACAGCACACTGACAAACAAGAACACTGAAAATGAGAAAGCTAAAAACAACATAAAATTGTAAATTTACTTGAATGCAATCAGATACCACTTGTGGACAATTAAAGGAGATAATTGGCTAGCTATAGGAATAGAAACAACATATTTCAATTGATGAGTTAATGGCTGTTTAGATGGGGCAAATTTCCTGTTACAGCTGGTTAAGAGAAAAACTTATAAACAAATAAGGACAGAGCTGACTTTTATTGGTTGATACTTCTGGTTTGATAAATCCTTTATATATGTTATTCCTTACACGTCACTTTTGCTAGTAAAATAATCATACACTGATTGTACTTATTTAAACTGCTCCTACCATTTAATATAATCAAACTGTGTTAATATCATCAAAAAAGTTCTCACCGACTGTGTGAGGCTGCTGGTCTCTATCAGGTCAGCCTGGCCTGCTTCTTTAATAATCTCTGCCTGAATTAACTCCAGAGACTGCTGAGCCTGACACAAGCAAACAGTGATGTGGTAAAGCCAGGTATCAAAATAAATATACTGAAGACTTATGACAGTTGATGTGGCCACAGGACAAGTGTTTCGTAATGTTATATAGATTCCCTGCTATCACAAGCTTTACCTTATAGAGATCTCCGGCCACTTTCTGTCGCTCACTCTCCTCCGTCTCCAGCTTACACAACGTCTCAGTGAGCTGAGTCTTGAGCTAAAACACAACAGCCAATCAAATGTTGTTACTGGGAGGTCAAATCACTACAGCCAATGATGGCACTCCTACTTGGATAAGGAATCAAAAGTATAAAGTCAACAGTTTATCTATTTAAGTGTTAAAGGGTTTTAAGGGTTACGTTTTTTTTATGTTTTGTAGAGGAGCTAAACAGTTAGCAACATGTTCAAGTAACTAATTCTTAGGCAAAGGTATCAGTGAGTTAAATGTTACAAGAGTTGTGACCCCAGTCAAAGAACAGTGGAGTATTAAATGTGAGATTAGGATATAATCTTGGCAAGGTGCAGCCGTCATCTTCAATGTGTTATAAAATAACCCGAAAATAAAGGCATAGTTCCAAAGAAATGTAAAAATTCCTAAATCATTTACTAAATGACTCAACTTACTCATGTTATTTTCTTATCTGACACCAAAGGGGTTTGGTAGAATATTCATTCACTCATTGACAAAGAAGAAGAAAATAAATTGTGACAGCTATCATAAAAGGAGTAGTATATAGGACTCTATGTGTTTACAGCCATGTGATAGCACTCCATAAGAACAGACCGAAATGCAAGTTGGACTACACCGATAATATTGCCCTGTGCCACAGTGCTTTCCCCAAGATTTTTTTATAGTCTATTTATATGTATACACATATATATTTAATATAATCAACATCAACAGAAAAGAAAGTTATACGTTTAAACATTTTCATTTTTAAGTGAACTATACCTTTAAAAATCATAATTTACAGCTAAATAGTTTGGAAACGAGAGAACAAATTTCAACTCCTTGCCATATTATTCCAGCCCCTTGAAGCAAGTGCCCCTAACCCTATGACAGCAGCTGAAGAATAGAGAGAGGGAAAGTTATTTTAGTTTAACCAGGGGGACAGCTTACCAAATTTAGCTCCTCATTCTGCCTGACGGCCTCTGTGTATGAGCCGTCGAGTTTGCTTTGCAATTCAGTCAAGAGATCTTTGAGCTGTAATGAAGTTTGAGATGTTTTAAGAACGAGTGGGGCTGAGACACCAGGAACAGCTTCAGCAGTACGTGACTTCATAGAACCCAATGCCATTGGTTCATGATTTTGTGAGGGCTTCTAATGAACAATGAATGGTCGGGTTTGTGCTAAACGAGTGTGCTACGGGTCTTACTAACTTCTAGCTGACTAGTATGACACATTGCTTTGTGACTTAAACAGGACTCTGGTGTAAAGATATTGTTATTAACCAATCAATGCCATTTTGTTGAAAGATTAATGTTACAGTACTCAAAACAAGCATTAGGTGGTAAAGCACATCTCTTACGTGTTAATTTACTTGGCCATAAATTCAAAGATAATCTGTTGGTTTCTTGCTTTACCATTGTGCACAGTTCCGCCACTGAAAAATTTAATTGAAACTTTGCTTTACAAAGTTTTGGATTAACAAATGCAAAACTCAGCATTAAAAAGCTATACATCTTATCTTTAACATAATAAATATAGGCCTGTGATGTTGGAAATTTGTGGCATCACACCTGATGATGAACACTGATGAAAGAACAGAACATGGCCCTCTGGTGTAAACCCTGCATTTTAATATGGTTCCAGGTTTTCATTATCTGAATCAATGTTACTGCTGTGTACGCTTACTATCAAAGCTAAAAACGTTATCTTGACCATTAAATGATGTGGGTTGTTACATAAGGCCAATTATTTAGTCTGTATCAGTTAACATTAGACTCTGTGGGTAGTTAAAATAATTTTTCCAGGTGCGAAAACTGTGGTAACAAAGAGCATGCCACTAATTTGTATTAACCCCAGATAATTCCTTTTAGACACATCTCTATTCTTAGCCCAAACATTACAGCATACAGCAATAGATCTTCAGGTTTGTCGAGAGTATATACATAAACTCATTCACTGCAATAGTTTGGACTAAAGAAAAACAAAATAGAAACACCTACAATCAGTTGTTTGCTGCCAAAATCAAACAAACAAAATGTTAGACTTTTTTAAACAAAGCAAAGCACAGAAGATTTTTTTTATTGCCATCGGGAAGTTTGAACTTACTTCTCTGACTTCTGACACATAGGTGGCGCTCTCCCGCTCAGCTCTCTCCAGTTCAGACTCAAGGTGCTGTTTGTCTCTCCTTAACTGTAATATACACATAGCAAAGCAGCATTCAAAGTCTTATTCATCGACTTACAGAGCTTCTTTGTTTTTCAAACAAAAGCTGCAGATTTTTTAGCACAGACCCCCGCAGCCAGTAACTGAAGTGAACTCACACTCTCCAGCTCTCCGTCTGAGCCGAGTCTGTCCACCTCCTGCTCCAGTGCAATTACCCTCTGAGTCATCTGAAAACAACAGGGTCAGAGTGATACAATCTGATTGCTTTATTTGTGTAAATAATCAGGCTACACCAAATTGTGACATGCATTGGTGCACTGACAGTGAAAATTTCATTAATTAAACAGCGATCTAATTTCATTATGCGTCACATTATTTAGTGAGGAATTGCTGTTTGTAAACTGCCTTTCTTGCTTTCTATATTTAGTTAGGCAGAATTCTAACTAAAACAGAACTTTGTGAATGGCTGATTAAAAACACGCTACATAAGTTGCTACTACATGCATCAAACAAGCTTAATTTTCACAAACATTTTCACAGTGTATTACGGGATTGCTATATCTGTGACATATATATGTTGCCTCTAATGAGAATTAGGCCAAGACAATTATCTTAGTGCAGCATGATAGTACTTTTTATCGTAACGGCCTAGAAAACAGCCACTAGCTCACTAGAAGAGAGCCATTTACCCCTAATTAGCTAAATGTTTTGGACCCCATTTACGCCTGTTTTGTGCTGTCCTTCTGTGACTGAATCTGGATCAACAAAAATATCACAGGACTTGATAGTGAATAAGCCAATGGGTTTGTGCTGTACAAACCTCTCTGAGATCAGTCTGTGAATGCTCCAACTTCTCTCTCCAGCACGTCTCTTCCTGTTCCACGCTGTTCTGCAGTCTCTGTAGGATTCCTTCCTGTGTGCACGACACAGACACACTCTTAACATCACTATCACCATACAACCCTCAGCTTACTCATGCTATGAGGGAACAATCATACCGAATTTACCAATCAGAGCTCCAAACTACACTGTTAATATTAGGTCACAAATTAAATGGTAAACAATGTTCATATCTGTAGCTCACTGTTTCTGCTAGCACTTTCTTGTACATCTCACAATCCTTCTGTAGAACCTTCTGAGCCTCCTCAGATTCCTTCAATTTTTCCGCTAAAGCCTGTCGAGAAAACAAATGCTTAATTCTTCAACCAAAGCTGGAAGAAACATGCACACACCCACACAAAGTAAGAAATGGCTGAATTGTTCTTAACACTAAACACAGGAACGTTTCTGCCCAGGAAGATTTACAGTGTATCTATACCTGGGCATTTGCAACTCCAGAGCCAGGGGCAGAGGTCATCTCTATGGCAACAGCATGCTCTTTAGCCGAACACTCTTTCACGGATGTCTCAAACTTCTGCAGCCACAGCTGGTGATTCTGAACAATTAGAATTTTCGTGGTCATTACATGAAATCTGTATATATACACTGAGAATCTGCACTGAATTGCACAGCATTCAGGGTGTGTTCACACTTTTAATTTGGTTCTCTTGGCCCTAGTTTGGTTCTCCTGGTCCTATTGGTCCAAAATTGAAATAAAATGTACTGCTGTTTAGCTTAGCATTCACAAGGCCATTTAGTTGCATTTCATGACATTAAATCCTGGTTTTGGTTTGTTTTAACGTTTTTGTATGTTACGTTCATACTTCAGTACAAACTGCAACAGAGTTCGTTTGGATGCGGGCCGAGAGCCACATTTTCAGGGGTCTCGGTCCCCTTGTTTAGTGCACACAAGAGTTTGTTTTAATCAAACCAAACATGGAAAATGTGAACACCATAATGTACACTGTAACTGTAAGATCAGTCTGACACCTGGTCGGTGGGCTGGGGCACATGCGGCAGGAGTCTGTGCAGCAGTGATCTGCATTCAGCCTCTGCAGACTCCAACACTGTCTGATGCTCCTGTGGAAACAGACACAAAATCACACCTCCATTAATCAAACTAATGGTTTCAAACATATGCAATTATTATACTATATACCACCAAAACCAAATCACAATGTTCCCGAATCAGTGTAGAGCCAGAAGGTGCTCCACATTTTAAAACTTCTGTTGGAGTTCATTAAAAAAATGTAGTGTTTTGTACATTGACACTGCAAAAATGTCCTTATTTTTTTCATTTCAAACTGTCCTTAAACAAGACACATTTATCAGAAGAAGTTTATCAGAAGTCTTGCTTTTTAGAGAATTTATCTAAATTATATTAGAAAGGTAAAGAGGAAAAAAATAATTTAAGATATACACCCTGAAAGCAAGTCTTTGCTTTACTTCAAGTACATGCACCTTGTTTAAAATATTTTGTTGGAAAACAATACAAAAATTCCTCACAAAGCTATGAGGGAATGATTAAAGAAATAATTCTTTGTAGTGAGCACTGGAAGAGTTTGATCATTGTAAGCATATGACCACACACTTCCTGTTTTGCAGTTCCAGTTCCACAATTCTTTTTTTTTTTTTTTCAAAACACACATTCCCATCAAACCAGACAAATAAATTATTTTTAATAGGTTTGTAAAGAGATCATTATTATTGTGAGAAAATCATTATCATTTTGAAACTCTTATAAAACACCAAAACCCAAATAAATAACATGGAAAAAAAAAACACATTTCTACTTCACATTTCTGGCCCAGTTAGCACAAGATGTTTAAAAACTGAATGACTGAATTAAGCACTTAATAAACTCAATAATAGCAGGATTAATCAACATATATTAAGTCAGAGCACATTTTACGTCTGTAATGTGACCAGGTCTTGATTTCTTTCATCAGTAATTATGAAAAATTGGTTTCCAGATGACAGCTGCTGGAGGCCTCAGTTTAAGTATTCATGATGTAAGCAGGGTCAGATACAGCTCCAGGACTGTTTATAGAGCCACCGGTTACCCTACGCCATAACAGATATCAAATGCCTCACTACATTTAGATGGCTGGCCAACCCCACGGAAAGAGAGGGCACATGTAGGGGGCAGGAGTTTCTTATTACTGACAGAACTTAACACCTGAGAAGTTGATGAGACCTTCAAAGGTGTTGGGAAAGGCAAAGACCAGTTGGATACAACCAAACTTATAAATACAAAACAACCTTACAAAATCATTTCAGGTGTTTAGGTGAATATATCTTCTTTGAATTTTGTATTATTATATATAATTATTTATGAAAGTAATTGTGAACAAATTCTGGAAAATAGGTGGATTTCGCATGCTATGAAATAAGGGGAATGTTATGTGACAGGATTAAACCAGTGAATGATTAAAAGACACAACTGGTTAAAAATGATTCCTACACTATAACCACCTAACAGAAATCAAAATATTAGCTGCACACTCATTTCAGGTCTCACAGATTTACTACATTTGTCAAAAAGCATCATTAAAGTAATAGTAAGTTTCAGGCAAGTAGTAAGTTTAAGGCAAAATTCGGTATAAAAACTCAATTGCCATACATCTGTAAGCCTTAACTTTCTTGTAACTTATGGCATGCAGCGGGCACAGCCATAACTTATTACACAGCCTTTTGTGGCTTATTACACTACAAATGTAAATATATTTACTATGTGCTTCCTGCAAGAAAATGACACTTTTAAAGATTTACGTTTACATTTTATGCATTTGGCAGACGCTTTTATCCAAAGAATTTCCTAAGAGTCGGACCCGCGACCTTCTGCACTGCTAACACAATGCTTTACCAGCACTACCAGAACTACACAGAAAAGTTTTTATAAAAATAAAAGTTTCTGGTTACATATAATGGCAGAAATAACCTTTTCAAAGTGTATTTTAAACCCATAATTAATTTATTTGTCAACCAAAATATGGGTGCTTCCAAGATAAAGGGGTAGCATCAAACAGTAAAGATACAGCAGTTCTATAACCATAAACAGAGGAAAATGCAATGCTCAATATAGTGGCTTCAGCGAAGGGAGTACCTTCGCTGAAAAAAAACAGCCAGTCGCCAGTTGCTAAACACTAATGATTTTCTGGGGAAGGGGCTCTGTATAGTACATTGTGAGGTATTTACAAGCCCTTGCATAAGCGCTGTAGCTGAAGCAACCTGGAAAAAAAACATTTTTTTAAAATAACGTTTACAGTACAGTTGATGTCAAGTTTAATAGATAGTCAAAAACTAATTAGTTTTGCTGGGACCTTAGTCATTAATTTTAATCTTCCTCTATTTAAGTAGATAGGAATTGGTCTTGTATGACTAAAATAGCTGCCCAGTGCCATTGTAAATATGGCCGCAGAGTTTAGAGACTTTCCTTAAAGGGACTGGGCATGAGATTTCCCTACAGGGCATAATTAGCACTGACACTGCTTTAAACTTCCAACAGCATTTTGCCAAATACACATATCTCGGCCAGCCCAAAGCTGCCATTCAAATGACAGTCACCTGTTTTACATCTTCATTAGCATGAGCGCTAAAGCATATAGGGAAGAGGCTAAACCTCAGCTTGTGGTCTCTCTTCAAAAGGAAGAACAAGGCACTTCACTCAACTTACGTTGTTTTTTTTGCGATGAAGCTCCACAGATTCCCTCAATTCAAACAGCTCTGCTTGAAGTTCAGATAGATGTCTGTCTTTCTCAGCCAGCCTGAGGAACAACACAGCAGAATTCATGTCCTGTCAGTGATTGGGATCATCAGAAAATATATGCTGACAGGATTGTTTTGTAAGTGCAGGAATGTGATTACTTACTCTGTTAGTAATTCCTGACTGGGAGCTGCTGTAACAGTTTGCTGTGGAAGGAGTTGTACAAACAATTACATCACCATTGCATTTAAATGCTGGATCATTAATGTAAACCTAATGTTTTACTTCGGTGACTGTAGGTTTAAAATTATAAGATGTGATTTCATCAGCACTTTTACCTGTTGCTGTTGTATTGCCTTCTCCAATTCACTCTGCAGTCTCTCAACATCCTGGTCCTTCCCCAATAACCTATGATAAACATGTACACTACTGAGCAAGACAGCCGTGGTATTATAATAGTATTAAACAAAGAAATGAACATTAACTTCAGTAAATATGTGTTCTCTATAATACAAATTAAACTATTTAAAAACTGATTCGTGCTAATATTTTAACTGGGAAATTTTAACATGATTCTATACTATTCAATAACTGTATGGTGATAACTCAGAGACAAAAAACAAACAAACAAAACTAAAAAGTGACTTTTTAAAAGTATTTTAAAGGATAAATTTTAAAGTTTTTTTTTAAAGGATTTTAAAAAGGTTTGTTTTATTGAAATAGAAAAAAAAAATCATACACAATGTATAATGATTTAAAGCTGGTTGAATACTACATACTGTTCCTGAAGCATCTGGAGATTAGTGCTCATGTCTGAGTTTGACTCCTGGGTTTCCCTGGTCTGCGTCTGGGCCAGTTTAGTGTTCAAAACCTGTACCTGTTCTTCTAGATCCTGTGGACACACACACACACACACACACATTGAGACCCATAGTTACATTAGTCTACAGTTCATCGTACAAATGAATTAGCGCTGAAAATTCAACAGTAACAGACTCTGTATGAGCAGAACATACACACACACCTTTATTACCGTCTTTATTTCAGATTCTTTCTCCAGTGCTAACTGCAAACTCTCCTCCACTGATCTGATTCTTTCATCTTTCTCCTGAATCCTGATACAAAACAGCAAGCATTTTACCAATTAAAAAATACAAATAGAATATTTATAATAGACTATAAACCAATATTATTAATGTTTATAATAAATAGTTTAAGCCAAAATCACAAATAAAAACTATGCAAGCACGCAAACAAAGACGCGAATGCTTGGCAGACACGCAGTCCTGTTGCCTATACTTAAATTTTTGTGACGGTGACAAACGGTCAAGAGGGCCATAGAACTGCCTTTAAATGACAGTTCCCATAAACCGGATTTTTATAGCTAGCTACCTGAAAAGTAGCACGTTGACAGTTGAACCTGCTGAGCAAGATTCTCATCAAACTGTTGATCTACCATGACAGCAGAAGCAGATAAAAGGAAAGAAAACCAAATTTACAAAACAGTTTATGCTATAGTGCCCCTTGTGACAATGCTGAGAATGCAAAGAAGTGCATAATGCGTGGCTCCAAGCATTTGCATTCATGTATTAGCATTATGTATGTTTTGGGACTAAGCCTTTGAATAATGACCACGGTTAAGATGGAGTTTTGTTTCAATGGCTGATGCATCTATACTTTGAAAGACTCATTTTTTGGAACATACTTTTGCTGTAGCTCCTCTAGTACCGGTCCTGACGTCGTCTGGAAAAAGGAAATAGTAAAATTATGGTTAAGATGGACATGTGATGGGCAATAAATAGAAATAAAACTCATAAATAAAAGAAATAAAAATAAAACATCCACATTTTTGACCTTCATGTTTGTGTTTAAGACTTTCTACCTGTTCTCTGCCCTGTTTCTGTACTGCCTCCAGCTGCTGGTTTAAATCTTCATGTTGTTGTTTTATTTCCTATTTTAAAATGATACAAATAATCACCATTCACATTGTTTTAGTATTAATAGTTCAAGGTGCTTCGACCAAGGAAAGTCAATAGGATTGCAAACAACATTATGTGCAAGCCACTTTTCTTCTGTGGCTTTATATACATATATTTTAATATGTAAACACTTTTCACAAACACAGAGAGAAATATGTGTTCTCATTCACCTTCAGTTCATCCTCCTTATTAGCCACCTGAATGAGGCTGGACTTCAGGAGGTTCTCCACCGTTTTCACTTTCTCATCACGCTGCTGCAGGCTGAGAACACAACATAACTCACTCAATAGTCATCTGTGATAAACCACATGTGCGTCACACTTCAGATTTAGGTAACACTTTATTTTAAGGTGCTCCGTTACAGAGTAATTATACTTTTAAGTACTGAGTAATATTATTTAACAACACAAACTTACTATGGGTTTAGGGTTAGTTGTATATAATTATGCATAATTTGCTGTTTACTATAGTACTATAGTAAATAATTACTATAGTAAATACATATCACGTGTGTAACAAAGACACTGTAAAGCACCGTTACCCAGATTTATATGTACAAAGAGACTGAAATTCAAGCCACTGAATTTCCCCCACACGACAGTGCTCACATATTCACACTGACCTGCACACTAATCTCTCTAAGAACATACATTTTGGTCTGTTCCTTACATCTTAAAATGTAACACAACATATAACAATAATACATCTTATATATAATAATTGTATCATTTTAGGTGCACTTACCTCAGCTGAAGTTGATCCATTAACATGTCCTGGAAAAGACAAGATTAAATGAGTGTTTATGTCCACAGTGGATTTTTAAAGAAAAAAGAGATTCAAGTCAAGTCCAACCTGCTCAGAAATCTGTGCCTGCAGATTCTGAAGGTCCACCTTCAGCGTCATGTTCTCATTGTGCATGGCCTGTAAAAGAGAGGTGTGCATCTGTTACACAGAGCAAAGTAAACTCTGGTGTAACTGCAGTGAGCAGGAGTGATGATGGTGACACTTGCCTGCATATTGGTCTCCCTGCTGGCACCGCTGCTCCTCTCTGCATTCAGAGAATCTTCTAGACTCTTTCTCTGTAGCTCTTTCTCAGCCAGTCTAATCAGAGACATGTTAAAGAACATTTAAACTGGGGAAAAATGTACAGCTTAAAATGACTTACAATGTGACCTAACCAGGCACAACACAATTTTCTGTCATTGCACAGTATGTACAACATGTTAAACTGCCTAGTCGTTAAAACCTATAATTCACAACAGCAAATTATTTGCAAATTTTGTTGTGTCGCGCTGGGTAGCGGCACCCATTTTGGCATTTTCTGTGGCATTTTCAGTTCGAAGGAGGACAGATGCATTACTCAATGCTGCAAACTTGTCACGTCCTGCCTGGTTAGGACGCAATGTAACACTGTAAGAAACTATAGACGGCTTCCTTCAAGAAGTCATCACTTACAGTTTTTGAAGCTCTTCGAAATGTGATACTGTTGTAGCCTGAGAGGGGAGAAGAAAAAGAGATGGTGCTTAACTGTGATGGTCAACCAACAAGCAGAGACACATTTACCCTCATCCAACAGCCTACAAACATACCTGAGAGTTGATCTGAGCCTGAAGATTATCAATCTGAACTTTTAGTGTTTTGTTTTCATTGAGAAGATCCTGCAAAGGTCAACATCATGCGATCATTAGGGTTGTTGTAACATGAACGAAGTTCGTGAACTACACGAAGTTTGAGCTACAGGAAGAGGTACCTGAACTTGTTCCTGTAGCTGGTCGTCAGGCTTCATGGTGTGCTGTGATGCCTCCAGCAGCTGCATGATCTTCTGCTCCAGCTGCAAGACCTTCTTCTGCTCCTGCTCCTTACAGATGAGCGTGTCCGTCAGGCTGCTATGGAGAGTTTGAATCTCTTGGTTTTTATTGGCTATCTCTGTCTCCACCGCCATGAGCTGGTTCTGCAGCTCTAAGAGGACACACAAGAAGAGGGTTGAATGGTGTGTGTGTAGGACATCAGATAACTGTAAGGTGGTGTATGTGGGCGTTCTTACCTTGTTTAGCAGCTTGAAGCTTTTCTCTCTCTGTATTCACACTATGTAAAAAGTTCTGCAGATCTTCCCAGCGGCACTTGGCATCCTGAGACAAGAGTCAAAAAGGCTTATACTAAAAGCATTTTAGCACAATGTATTGGACATTTGCAGTTTAAGGTTGTGATGATGTCAAAGTATGCAGTGCAGAGCAGAGAGGTGGTGTGATGTCATGAAGTGTATACAAAAGAGCTGTGTGTGGATGCAATGATATCATGAAGTGTACACTACAGGTCTTTGTGTGGGTCTGATGGACTGTGCACCTCTAGTTGGGACATGTTTTGCTTATAGTTGACTTCGAGATTCTTCCGCTGAAGTTCTTCTTGCTGCAGCTTGCTTTTGCTGTCCCCCAGCTCTTTCATCAGGCCACTGCATTCTGCACGCAGCTTATTCAGTTCGGAAGACTGTCTGAAACCACACACAAACACATTAAAATGTAAACCATTGCAAAACATTGTGGAAACGTTCCCAGTGGTTTCCATCAATTCTAACACTGCAGTGTTCTCCATGTTATGAAGTTAGATTTTTTTAAAAGGAATCACATTATGAAGAACAGAGGCGTTTCTAGGAAGTATGAGCACGACTAAATTATTAACTAGAATTTATTAACTTAATAGTGTTTATTCTAAAACATGGAACATTACTGAATATACTAGGTAGTTTACCTGTAATTCGTTAAGTTTCAGCTTAGAAATGTAACTTCTGATTTTTATTTTGTCACTTGTGTACATAGTTTTTTTAAACCAGGTTTGAGTGACACAAATCTATACAAATTGTTTTGTGAACCTGTTACAATGTAACACAGGCTTTACAAATAAAAGAAGGAAAGATGGAGGAAGGATGGACAACATATTCACATATATTCCTGTAAAATAGTCATAAAAATATAAATAATTGAGTGGGCTGTACAGAAAAAGTAATTCTGACCCCTTAAACAGCTATAATGAGTGTGAGGGAGTTGTTGGAACTCACTTGCTTTCCATCTGGTTGCTGGTGGAGCATCTCTCCACAGCATCTCTGAGGATACCGTTCTCCTGCTGCAGTCGCGCGTTCTGACCCTCCAGCTGCTCCCGTAACTGCTGAAACTGCAAAGAAGACGTTTACGCTTCTTGAGATATTAGCATAGTCAAACACTCTACGTCAAGCATCCCTGCTTATGTATTTGTAATGACACAGATGGTGAGATCCTCTGCAAAACAGGCTCATCGGCTTGGGAGATTGATTACCTTAATCTGCATCTCCTGGTAGCTCTGAGCTTTAGCCTGCATGATGTCTTTCTCCCTGGCAACACGCTGTTCATGCAACAGAGACTCTACACGGCCTGTCTTCTGCTTCTCAGCCTGCAGCTCCTGAAGTGTCATTGGATAAATTACTGCAGTGCTCTTCAAAGTGAAGCAAATCTAATACTGTTGTATTTATAGTCCTAATTTTGTCAATTCTGTTGTAACTGTACTGCAGAGCACACATACTGCTCTCTACAAATACAATAAAAAAATAGGGATTGAAATGCAGTTGTTATTAAGACCCATCAGAAAAATGTTGACCTCAGGAGGTCAAGCTAAATGTTATGAGCTTAGTTATTTTGAATTATATGTTTATATGATTACATGTTGCAATGTTTGTTACCCTGTAATCAAAACCTGTCTTTAAACAGTTTGAAATCCTGATGTGTGTAAAACTTTGTTTATGTTTAATGCTTTCTTTAACACATAACAGATAACAGTTGATAACAGTTTAAAGCTGCAATCTGTAACTTTTTTTTTTAAAATAAAAAACAAAAATAAACAAAAATGAGCAAATACATCAGATGCACTACATTGCTTGTATGGGTGCCGAGAATGGAGGAGCATCTGTAGCTTGTAGCATTTGTAAAATAAATGTTATGAAAATAGCAAGTAACTTGCAATTTTATTTAGTTTCGAGCAGAAATTGCGATAAAGCTACAATCTGTAACTTTTTGCTCTCTAACACATATAATCTTTATATACAAAACATTCATCTTAAACTAAATCTAATACAAAATAGGATGTGTATTTATAAAACACCAGTTTGAACCCTCATTTATAGAAAAATGTTTCTAAGAAGGAAGCACAGGAGACGTGAATATTTAACCTGGCTCAGCTGTTTGACTTTGCCTTTGGCAATGGACGCCTCCTCCTGCAGTGTGTTCAGAAGACGGTCCTTCTCTGCCAGCTGCTGCGCCGAGGGCTCAAACTTAGCTGCGGACTGCGAAAGCGAAACAATAATAAGCATCAGAAATTTGAGGTGTCAAACTCCCACGCTTGAACAGCACGGGTAAGAGATGGATTTGACCGTCATTCTCTAACCTTATACCAGGTGTCCAGAGCATTGGGACTCTTGTCGCGAAGCAGAGACACTAGCCCGACCAAATCAGAGTCCGACAGGACCATTCCGCTAAGACTCGCCACCAACTCTTTGAATTTTACTTCTGAGTTCTCTGCAGGCAAACAGACTTAAATCACTCTGTTGTGCACACCGTGGTCATTTCAGTCAACACTCTGGCTGAAAGCACCCAAATTAATCGATGACCTGAAATCTACCAGAGACACTGCAGTAGATCTTTAGAAATATGGGGCTGACTGTCTTTAGAGGCCTCTCAGAGATTTGCTTAGACAGCCCTTGCATTTATTTGCACATTTGAAACTTTAAAAGACAAAGGGCCATAAAAGACAAAAGTTCTGATTAAAGCTACAATCTGCAACTACTTTGGATAAAAATAAAACAAAAGCCAAATATTGAGCAAGTACATAACAGATCAGTGTTCAAAACTGTCTCCTGGCCTTACCCTAAATTGCACAATAAGTTCATAATGATTTATAATTTGAATCTGATATAATTTGGTCTGATTTTATGGTATATGTCAGTTTGACGTCAACATGTAAATAAATGCGTAAAGTAACCTGCAATTTTATGTTTCAAACAGAGATGGCGAAAGAGAGGTAAAAGTTACAGACTACAGCTTTAAGTGGGCTGTAGTCAGCCAGGAGGTAGGATTTTATTTTTCTTAAAAACTGTTTTAAAATAATCCTAAAAGTTAAAGTTCTTCAAAAGATTGTGAGAAGTCCATTGTGATTAGTGGGTGCTTTTGTGACTACAATAAGCAGTTTTTAATTAAGTAATTGTTTATATTAAAATGTTTATAAATAAAAATTAATTAAAATATTAAATTTATATTAAAATAATCAAGTGGTAGTGCATATTTTGGAAAATTTAGTGAGTTTATAAATGAAATGTAGTTAATCTCACAGGATTATTTTCTCTTTACTTGAAGTTTGATGGATGGAAATTATTACTTTTTATTAATAATAACAAAACAATAACAAAACAATAACAAAACAACATCTGGCATCAGTGTAAAAACAGCCTTTTTTCGAACATTTGCAACATTTGAAAAAAATTAGACAAAAATAATACCTATCAACAGCAATACTATAATAACTAAAATAAAACAAGTACCTTTATTGGTTTCGCTCTTCTGTTTCTTTCCATGTTTAGTGGGTGGGGGTACAGGGGGCGAAGCCTCGTTGTTTTGGTGGTTTGTCGGGGCCATCAGGTCAGTCTGAGTGATTGGGGCAGAGGACTGGACATGTGCCTCTTCCACTAAAACAAACATGTGTTAAGGAATAGTTTAACCAAAATTACATTTCTGTTATGTACTACAAAAACTTTCAATAAATTGCAACTTAAATATCAGTCAGCTCCTCACATCAAGATATCACATAGTTTCCTAAAATACTGTCTGAGGGTTGTATGAACTACTGTTATGGTGGTTTTTTTATTTTTATATTAACTAAAACAATTTTTCTTTTTTAGAGCTGTAAGTAGGGCACATACCAACTCATAGACACACCAAGCATACTAACATTCCCTTTAACCCAATCTTGCCACATACTTATCCAACAGATCAGACGTCCACTTACAATTAATTACTGACATTTGCTTGCAATTGACTTGATAAAAATTTTATCTGAATTTACCTGTGACAACAGGCTCCACCTTCTGCTTCTTCTTTCTACGCCCACTGCCGCTAGAGGCTGTTGGTGGTGCTGCCATGGTAACGGGGGCGATGCCGTCCTGTGCCTTTACCTCCATGATCACAGGCTCCTCCTTTATAGCAGGAGGAGACAGATCACGCTTGACCTCAGGTGGATGCTCTTCTGTGAGAAGGATAATAGTAAAAAGCTTTGTAACAAAAAATAAAGAAATAACTACACATGGTTTTAAATTTGATTTAGACAGTCATACTATTAATATAGATTTTTACATTTTCTGAGGAAAATGTGAGCAGTCTTTCTTGTACAAAACTCTACAAAATGTTAGGGGTGGTTGCAGGGGTATTGTGAAAACATAAGTGCAATAGCTTAGAAAGTAACAGTGCACCTCTCCTCAATAAGTTGCTTATTTATGCACAATAATTTTGATTTTAGTTATCCTAATGTTTAATACTTATGGACAGAGGTTTGGACACCCTTCCAATCTAAGCATGAGGAAAGAGAATAGTGTGCTTGCTAAGGCAAGCAAGCTAATTAGATGTGATTAGGCAAAGGAGGCAGATAGCTTCACCATGGACACCAATGTGAGCAGCATGGCGTGAAAAAGCCTCAGGGTTGAATGCTTTCTGCAGCAGCCACTGATGTACACAAGAACAATTCAGAAATGTATAATATAAACAGTTCACCTGTGAAATGCTGTTGAAATAATTTACTTGCCCTCATGTCATTTTAACCCTGTATGTTATCTTTCCTACGCTGCTTACTCTCATACGATAGCAAATTGCTGTATGGAAAGCAAGTCTGCAATCTCACCTTATCTATTCCACAGAATATTAGCATGTGTAAATAATGACAGAATTTTAATTTTCAAATGAACTATTCCTTTAATGGTGGGTTCACTGGCCAACATAAGAGCCATTTTTTCAACACTCATGAATGTTTGTAAGATATCTACTCACCGGACTCACTCTTCTGCTTCTTGGCCTTCTTTTTGCTGACAGGCTCAGTGGGAGCAGGAGGCGTGGCTTGAGGCTGAGGTGGGCTGGACAGTTTGGTCAGGGGGAGGGGCTGCTCTTTACAGGGAGTAGGTTTGGAGCCATTGATTTCCAGTTCTTCAGAGGCAGGAGGGGTAGATGAGGTGGTACGAGCATGGGAGACAAGAGCCGGGGTAGCAGTTGAAGCAGCTTTTGTCTTCTTTTCTTTCTTTTTCCTCTCTCTTACTCCAGACAGAGGCTCTGCCAGGACCGGAGCAGCAACAGGCAGAGTCATGGATACCACCTCAGAATCCTCATCATTTGAGGCAGGGTTACCAGCATCCAATGTATCAAAATCCCTTAGTTCTTCCTCTGACTCGCCACCACCTCCACCTGTTTCCTTCTTCTTGTTCTTCTTCTTCTCACTCTTTTTCCTTGTGTCAGGCTTGGCAGGTGGCAATTTTAGGTCTCGTTTCTGGCGGGCCAGAACCTCGTCGTAGGATGTCTCTTTCATGAAGAGCCAGAAGAAAAGGAACATAAAAGCAATGACCAGTGAAGGTGCCAGGATGAGGAGGTACTGTGAATCTGCCACATCCAGTGCCATTCTAAAAGAAAAGAGGAACATACAGATATTCAATC
>JAZGTK010004139.1:0-25318 GCA_036877625.1 Ambastaia sidthimunki
TAAATATAAAACAATATTATTAATTATAATGTGTAAAAATGTATGTGTAAACTATTTGTGTAAATTATCCCTTGTTGTTTTTTCAAAATCATTTTTAATCATTTCATTAGCCGCTGCATTTGTATTTAACGTAAGTGCAATGAAAACATGCTTTCATTCTGACTGACATAACAGTAGCATTTTGGTGAGCTTTAGTGGAACTAGAAGAAAGAAACAGACTTCCTTTACATGCAGAACAACTCAGAACAAAAAACAATCAGCAGTAGTTTAGCCTCAATTTAATTGTTTTATTTCCTGAAATGAATTAAAAGCAGATTTAATCGCCATTTCATCTATGGTGGTCAAAACAAGGGCTGTTATAGTGTGCATAAGAGAGATTGAATTAGTGCAGAATTTGATGCACCCCTCCATGTGTAAATGCAAATGTAATTGCACGGGATTAATCTCAGAAGAGATAATGCATAAATTGCTGCAATGGTGTGACAAGTCTGTTTTTTTATTCTTTGCCACTCAAAGAACTCTTTCTTGGTGCTTCTGCCCCCCATAATAAACACTCTCACATCTAGACTATGGAACCGATTTTCACGCTGGGAAGAAGGCAAATCAAATCTCACAGCAGCAACTAAGCGAGGAGATTGCTTTTCCTCTCTGCTGGATGAAGTTGGAGGAGTTCGGTGGGGAGGGTTGTAGGGGTTAGGGGCAGCAGGTTGCCGAGAAAAGGGGAGAGAGAAATGAGGTTAGAGAAATCAGCTAGGGTGCTTTGCTGGGGTGTTGCCTGGCTGGAGGTCTCACTTACCACCCTCTTTCCATTATTTGCCTCTTTAGCCCTTCTGCCTTCACTTACATAGCTCTTATGGGGTGATTTAGCCTGCTGGACCCTTGAGTATTTGGGAAGAAACGCAACAATAATTACACGGATAGGGTGACTCCTGCCGCCAAACTGGGGCCACTTGGATCACAACAACACATTGTAGAACCTGATTAAGTAGCCATTTGTGGCAGCCTCACTGTAGTTTAAGCAGCCCTCATCTCTGAGTCTGAAACCCGACCTCTGGGAAAGAAATATTGATAGCCCTTGCGATTTGATGGTGGTTAGTGGTGTAGGCATATGCAGTACATTACTTTACAGGAATACTCCCACTAATGCATGAAAGCTCTCTGGCATAAAGACCTTTAAGGGCCAAGGGCACTTCCTAAACCCCCTCTGGCCCTCAACTTCAATAATGACAATACAACAGAACATTACACAATAGAAGTGATATGCTTTTTTTTGTTGAAGCTCACTAACTATGCCAATCCATTAGTGAATCATCACTACACATCAATTGATGCTTTTGTTGTTCAATAATGGTACTTATCTATCACATTCTTTAAAGAACGCATTAATATGTGCTTGAATACGGAACGTCGCTGTATTTCATAATCTCCAGCAGTGTCTCTGTGGAACAGCCGACACATTTGCATAACTGAAGCTATTACTCCAATTAGCCCACTCTGATATAAGCAGAGAGATCAAAATGTCAACAGAAGGAGAACGGCTGAGATGACTGAGCCAGCATCATCGATAGCAACTCTTCTCGTAAAAGGGTCAGTGATCTGTGACTCGTAATGGCATTTCAACAGGGCTCTCATTTGTTTTAAGAGTCATATCCGAAGAGAGGGAAAGCAGAGCTGTGTATGTGCAAATTCATGGGAAGTGCCGCCCAGATTCTCGCTCTCCCACTGGGGCTCAGGCTAATGCAGAGCCCACCATTCAAAACCAATTATGGGCCAGCCACGCAGAGCACATCATTTGGAAATTTGTATACTGTCTTTTTTAATGAAGTTTGCTCCTTGTTACTCGACGCATAGCTGTTCATTAGTCTTTTTGAGGATGACCGTGAAAATGGAAAGACTCTATAATGAGATCTCCCAGGAACCAAAGTAGAACACAGGTGGCATAGAAAACAAGGTTCTTTGCACACACACACACACACACTACATATGTAATAGGTGTATACACACACACAAACACACACATGCACTAGTTTTCATGTATTATAGGGACATTCCATGGACGTAATGTACATACTGTACAAAATGTATATTCTAAAATGTCCCCAAAAGGTCAGAATTTACTGGTATTAATATACTTACTAACATAGCGAATACCAGAACACACACACCTGGCCTGTTGGAGTACTGAAGTAATTGTCAGTGCCTATTTACTTTGATATTAATGACATCAAGCTGGACGAGAACAAATAGCAAATAACTAGCTTGTGAGCTGCAACAAGAACAAACAGAGTGCGTTTCAAATTGAGGTTTGTTAATATAATGTTAATTAAAATGGCGTTTTACAAATCATCTCTTTGATTACAATGACTTAAGGTTTAATTAGAGCCACACCAAACACTCACACAAGCAAGAACATACGCACCTCCCACACGCACAAAAGAGAGCGTTAACCTTCACTGAGTCCAGATTTCACCAGCCTAAAAATCTTAATTAGACGCCTGGTCAGCCGTCACTTGTAATTAAAATATCACGTGTGGAGGTAGTAAGTGTGTGTGGAGGTGACCATGGTGTATGGCAACTTAAAGTCAGGAGATATTTTGGCATCCTAAAAGGCTTTAGGTAGACAGTGATGAGAATTACCTGTATATACAGTCAGTGTTAGTATATGGGTGAGGATAAACACACAGCTAACATGTCTCTTTGTGTGTTATAATGTGTGCTTATAATTGATGGCATATATGAACATCATGACCTGGTTAACTCCTAGCCACTGTTGATATACACAGATGAGGGAAATGTGCATGTGCTTGGCATCAAAGATTTTCATGCAGAGTTATTCGGTCTGTGTGATTATGATAGCCTCTATCCGTCTCTGAGAAGCTAGTCTGGATGTCCCTGGCTGGCGGCATAATCATTGGTCGTGTTCCACTGTCTGCATTAACCTCCTTATCGTCTAGGAGACTGTTGTTATCAGAAGGGATGATGGCTAGACATACCCCTGGAAGGAAGCCATTGACTTCTTTTACTATCTTGGTTTCTAAATCAGAGAAGTTGAAGCTGAGAAAGGAGGCATGATTCTCCCCATGGAAAACACCTGCATCTTATCACCATATTAAGTGAAAGAATAATGCCTACCATCTTATACCAAAATGGACAGATTCACCCTATCACAGCCCCCCACATCCCCACTCAGTAGCCTGACTCTTAGCTTACTCTTAGGAGTTCTGAGCTATGAAAAACTGGCACTACTGAATATCTGCTAAATGTTTTTCCCTGATTTTGGTGTTCTTTATTTACATTTCCCATTTTTGTGGTGTGTTCTTGGGCTTGACAATACAGCTAAATCCAAAACCAGGGGAAACATTAGGCAGTGTTTTTACGTCTGGAAGTCAATTGTGTTTGTTTGAAAAACTCAGGTCATAGTGCCATTATAGGAAGATTATTAAGGCCTTTGCTTCTACAATTGCCCAGTTAAAAAAAATCCCTTGTGTGCTTTTAATTTCTTCTCTCTGTTTATGTATTTCTTTGATATTTTACAACACCCACAAAAATGGTGTAAGCAATAGAGGATACTTTCTTCTCTATCACCCATCCCCTCATCTTTTCCCTGGTCTGGCTTAATAACATTTTAAAGAGCATGGTCTGACTGAGGATGGGCTGGGGGGGGGCGGTTGGTGGGTAGGCTGGAGTGAGGAGTGAGGACAGGAGCAAACTCACTGTGTCAGAACAGGTTTTATGTGCTTAGAAAGAGAATGGGGGAGTTTGCCTTTGAAAGCCCAGGCATCTAACTAAAGTCTTTGTGTAAAATAACATTTCTATTCAAAGGCAATTACTGGTGACATTATTTTAGTTGCTGCATAATTAAATTCATTTTTGTTCTCTCTCTCTTCTCTCTCTCTCTAATTCTGTCTCTTTCCCCCAGACGGAGAATTATTCCATTGACTCCAGTTATGTAAACAGCAGAGCGCACCTCATTAAAAGGTATGTCTTTATTAAGCAATCAGATTAACTTATCTGACTCATTTTGATGCATTCTTAATGGAGTCATCATTTGAAAGTTTTTTTTATATAATTACATTTTTGTCATGTAGGCCCACTTATAATGTTTATTAAAATAATAACATTTGTATGACCATTTTCCACCCTCTCACTGACCTTGAGAATAAAACGGGTGGTTATATGCTGCTTTCTCTGTTAGTGTCCTCAGCCTCACAGCTGTGAAATGAGCAACAGCGATCACACACAAGCTGTAGGTTTGCTGTTAAGCCTAATATCATTTATATCTCCCTTATTCTTCAAAAACAGCCAATTTGCAAAGCCTGCTTTACATTTACTTATGGTGTTTAGGAATAAAATCTAAACAGCCCATTTATTATTACTTCACTGTGACTAGGCAGGTCGTGTTTCTGTTTCTGACTGAAAAAACATTATTGACATTTAAAAGTGCAGTCACATATTAATTTGTTAATGTTTAACTCTTTCATCTAATGATTGAAGGAAGTGTGATGCCTTGTGATATTACCCCTTAAGATTGCATTTGATTGAACACTTGTTCATTAAAAAATGCTATAAAAAAGTCACTGTTCGTCAAATACCTAGACAAGACATTAAAAACCAGGAATGTTTACGTATGGACAATGTTAACCGTTAATAATTCAGTTTCATAAGTGACTAAGCACATCTTCATTAAGTATTATTTTATTCTTCACTACTATGAATAATTCCTATGAATAATACTATAAATCAAAACCATGCTATTGTGTATACATATTACATGTTAGAGAATATTAAAGCTGTAGCCCGGAGCAGAGGCTTGGCCGGTTAAGCTACAAGCATTCAGATGTTAATCAGATAGAAAAATATACATGTATACATTTATATATAATATATTAAAAAATCCCTGAATTTCACCCCAGAGCATGTAGGGGGCCTTTGTAAGGCCACAGAGATAAGGAAAGGTAATGTTATTTCTCATTGTGGAAGAAAAGAGCAAGAACAATAGATCCTTTATACTGGCAGGACTTGGCCAGTATTCCTCAGCCCATCTAAAAAAAAGCTATTGACTGACATGGAACACTGGCATGCAGACATCCCTAATAAAGGTCCTTGGCCGCCCGGGGGCTAAGCCTGTATGAATGCGCATTAGAACTGTAATTCCTCTCTTACCTAGAGCATGAGAACATTCCAGCCTACCTCAGTACTGCATTTTTCAAACCAATTACAGCAATTTTATCTTCTCAGAAAAGCCTTTCCTGTGTTTACGTAAACAAAGACTATTCAAGTGTTGACGGTTTGGTTCTGCAACACTACAAAGAAATCCCCTCCAGATCCTGTGGGTGCACAGACTGGGACAGGTGCAATTAGTCTGATAAAATCAGAGGCTGCACTACCACCATTACAGTGACATTGCTAGAATCCCCTCTGTCTCTCTCTTCTGCCTTAGAAGTGACTACAGAGATGCTTTTGTCTGTGTCGGTATATGTACATGCACGCATGCGTCTCTGATCTTCTGTGTTGCTTCATAGACTGAAAGCGTTGAACCAACTGTCAAATTAAGGTGTATGCAGCTTTTAGGCCAAGTCTGTTGGCTGTAAAAGCATATATAGTTACCTCTCTCTCTCTCTCTCTGTATCTGACAGATAACAAAACATATTCATATATTTTCTTTCTTTTCCAAGTAAATAAGAATAAAATATAGATGATTTATCTTGTAAATGAAAATGTCTCCTTTAATGTAAGCTGCAAATGACTAGCAAGTAGCAAATCATGTTTTTGGCTGGGATTGGATGTGATGTAAAACTAAGTACTACTGGCTATTTATAAAAGGATTAGACCGATGATATGATCCACCCCAAAATTTGTTTTAGTAGGAAATGTCAAAACAGACAAGAAAAATGTGCTTGTCAGAACATTTAATACCCCTGCAATCAACAGCTATGTGAGAGCTTTTGCTAAAAGTCTGTAGAAACTCAAGAAACACTGTTTACTAGAGCCATAATCCAACCCAGAACAGCTCTGCACAGCCACAGAGAGTGCAGGCCAGTGACCCCTGATCCTTTAGCCAGCCAATTCTGAATGTGATAAAAGCACATTCTTTTCATCCTCAGCGTATAGGCAGCAAGGCACTAAACATGGGATAAATAGAGGTTAGCCCAGGGTGACGAGAGAAAAAGCAAGATGAACCACAGTTGACAGTTAAATAACATTTTCTTTTTTCCTTATCGTTTCTCCTTCACCTGGTTGCAGCACGTCAACCTTCAAAGACATGGAAGGAAACAGTCTGAAGGACAGCGGGCATGAGGAGAGTGACCAAACCGACAGCGAACACGACGTTCAGAGAGGACACTACGCCGACACGGCTGTCAATGATGTGCTGAATATGACTGTACCTCCAAACAACTCGCAGCTACCCGACCAAGGTAAGACAAAAGGTCTTGGCTAATCGTACACACCATGATACTCGCAAAAACGCAGCTTTGCAGAAAGAGCTAGTTTTGGGGCGCTGTGTTAATGTGCTAGATATGGTACTTTTTTCTTAGTCCACTTTTGATTTGAACAACCGGGAACATTATTGACGGACAAGAGCCGTGTCTGCAGTCGACTGCAATGCCTCAGATGTAGATCTGAATGGCAGCAATTAGGCTGACAAAGGTTGAAGGTGGAAATCTACATATCACCCGGTTTCCTCATGCATAATTCACACGGATCATTTAGCAGAGAATTAATGTTGATGTTTCTTTTTTTGACTGGCGTTAAAGACATCCGGTTTGTTGGCAGGAGTCAGCGGGAGGTCATGTTCACTTTCTGCTACTGCCACTCAACAGCACCAAAGTATAGAGCAATGTGGCAGCACTATGGAGAATCAAAGTGAAAAGAAGACCAAAGGAGGGACAATTTAACTACACCGATTGTTTTGTGTTGTCATGCTCAATCAGCCTTTGATCTAAGTAATTTAGAACAATGGACTATCTACAACAGCAGCGAACAGTCAATAGCAAGAACTCTGGTTATGTTGGATAGAAATTAGTCAACCAATTTTCTGAATTACGATGAGAGCTTGACATTTGCTGAATAGAAGGACAGCAGGATAAAGAGCATTTTCTGAGAGAGATGAGGTCATTAAAATCGTCAGGATTGTTGCTCAGATTAGAGTTTAAAGAATGTGTGTCATTGTATCTCTCCTGAATCACAAAATCGAGCTGGCTACATCAATCTGGACTACTGACACATAGTGCCACTTTCAGCTTTTACTGTCACCGCCTTAGTGTCTTGCTTTGGAATGAACAGCCTAATAGGCAGGAGCTAAAGAAGAAAAAACACTGAATTAACAGCCATAAAATAATTTAGCTTGTTCCTCATTGTTTTTCCCCAGTGAAACAGGATCCTGAATTATGTGGAATTGGCAGGTGAACCAATTAAGATCTCATTTGCTCCAGATCGTGTGCTCTATGGCTAATTCAAGCAGGCTAATTAACCAGTTTTGTTCTCCAGATAAATTACAAGACGTATGGCTATCTGGCAACCGCAGAGGGGAAAACGTCCTCCGTTTACATTTTATATGCAAACGTGTCTGACGCATCAGCAGATTTGTTTGAGTGTCGTTAGTCTTGCCGCAAAGGGTGTTATGCTCCATGTGTTCTGTGTGCTGTGGAAACTGCTGTGAGGAATTACAAGCCTTAGGGTTAGAGTGATGGGAGATCTTGGTGCATTTCTTTTACCGCCAACTTGCTGTCAAGGAATAATGAACTATGTTTAGTGAGTCTCATGACTACAGCCTAGCTGATGTCTCTCTGTGAAACACATACATATAAAGGTTTCATAAAATGCACCTGAAAGACCTTATAGCTGTGCACTCACATAATTGGACGCAATTAAAAAAAATGTACACAGAGTATGTTACAAGTGCATATGAAGCTTTTCCAGGCCAGCCTTTTTATCATTAGCAAAGCTCTTATCTGTTTACGAGCAAGCAAACACTGAAAATGAAGGATAACTGATAAGCAAAATGAGCAAGCACTTCAACAGGCTGTCGTCAGTTTTAACCAAAGCCATTAGATGGTGACAAGTATCAAATACTAATGGAATTTGGAGGCATGTCTTCTATCATATTATCCTGCAGCCCCAGCAATGACTTCAAGCTTTATTATTCTCCCAATGAAAAGAAATGGACAGATGGGTCTCATTAGAGTCCTTCGTCCTTTTGTTTTTAAACAGTCTGTAGGCACGTGTGGGCAGAGCAGTAATGAGTCATGTTGATAATTATTAAATGAACTGAGCATGAGCCCTTACATACAAAAAAACGTAATGACACTGCGAATAGAATTTGCCTGCCATTACGTTCTCTGTAGTCTTATTATGCCGCTAAAGCGTGTGTGAAGGGCTTGCTGACTCACTGACTGAACTGGCACAAAGCACAATTAAATCTCTCAAAGCCAGGATGAGACTGCTTCCCAAACCTCAGGAGAACCATTTGCTTGAAAGTTCTGATAGAGACTCAGGTGTTTAGTGGCTCTTTTACCTCATTTCGCTGCAGGAAAGTAAGGCGCTATGTTAAAGTTTAGTGTCAGTATAATAAATTTAGACAATCACACCAAACAGATTCGCCGAAAACCAACATAAGGCAGAATTCCCAGCAAGAAAATAAACACACTCATTCACCAGCACAGTGAGGCATATAGCCGTTGTAGTGGGAATACCTCTGATCTATCTTTTAACTGTTCTAGTACAGTGAAACAGGTTTAAACTGCAATTGTCAAAGGACACAAACAGAGACTTGCAATATAAAGACTCTCCTTTGTTTTCTTCTTTGCTTTGTTTTAATGCTTTTTCCCATTTCACTTTTCCTGGAAACAGGAAGGCAGGAAGTAGAGGGATAGCAAGTTCCCTACTGTCTTGTTCCCCAGGCTTTTAAACAGTGTAAATGTTTATGATTCACACAGCTTTTTGAAAAGGTAATGTTTGCACTAGGGAAACAATGTTACCTCCAATTTAAAATTGCTCCTCCCCAAATTCTCTCACTGACTCTTTCCATTGTGAGGAGGAGTGTGAGAATGAGCTTCAGTGAGGGAAAAAAACCCTCCTAGGACTGTAGTCTCTCAATACATAATACACAAACACTTCCTCAGGGGTGCTTCCTTCATAGGCTTTTTATTCTATTACCAGGATCTGTGTCTATTTCCTGCAGTTTGTGTTCCCTTTCCTTCAAGAAATAGAGCAATTTATAGAGGCTTCTACAGCACATAACATCACACATAGAGAGATGATGTGTCTTTCACAAGAAAGCGTGGGAGACTGTACTGTAATGGGGCTGTGGTGGTCATGAGCCAACACTAATGATTTCATTAGGGCAGAATTACAGAACAGTGCTCAGATCTAAGTGTAGTGAAGGGCTGATGAATGGATGATGGCGTGGATGGCATTGACAGAAACCTTCACTGTATGCGCAAAGCCTCCCTGACTTGAATTATAGAGGGGTGTGGGTAAGCTGTGTCATTCTCTGTGTCAGTTAGACAAAGATAGATAGAAATACAAATACACCTGAATATAAATCTGGATGTCTGCAAACAACTGAAAGTAGAAGAAGGATCACATAGAGCCATGGAGATGTACAGTAACATTCATTCATGTTATTATTGTTTTTAATTGATGGAATTTTAGGGAATACAAGAAGGTTACCATTTCAATTAAGTTATTAACCTAAATGAGAGAAAGTAATTTACTAGTTCATAATCCAATTTTCATGTCTTATTTTGCTTCACATTTTATAAATCATCCAGAAAAAGTATATTTAGAATATTTTAATTTAGCAAACATTTTTTAACAGTCTTGCATTTGGAGGCAAAGCTATTATTGTAAGTAGAACCAATGACACACTTTCTCCATAGCTGTCAAAACAAAATATTTAATGATAATGCCTTATTTTCAGCCAAATAATTTACAATAATTTTTATACTTTGGCAACTCATCAACATACAGTATATGATATATATATTTTTATAACCAAACCAATTGGCTTCACATAAAATATATGTTATGTGCCTAGAATATTTTCTAGTGTCTCAATACCAGGCAGCTGTATATGATGGCCCCCTGTGGCACAAATTACATTAAGCGAGCGACACAGCTTACCCACTGAAACATCTTATCCCAAATCAAACCAGAGGACAGCTGACAGTAATAAGATATGACAATGAAGAACCCTGTTTTCCTTTTTTATTTTGTTACACACGCATTCAACTGTTACACAGTCTTATTAGCATGCAAGGGCCTAGATGAATCTCTGAGTTTTACATACGGATTGGATGTTGATTTGTTTGCTTTAGGCCACAGGTTTGCTTGAAGGCTATTTGTAGAATTCCAATCCCACCAGACAAAATGACAGTCACCATTAAGCTCTTGTTCTCCTCTCTCTTGTCTCTCACCCCCAGAGGAGACTGAGGAGATTTGGCAGCTCAATTTGCAGCTGCTCAGTTCTAGCATGTTCTACTCGGAGTGTCCCGGCCCTGGGAGTCTTTTATTCATCAGTCGCTCTGTCCCCATAGGCATGTATCTCCTCCTATACCCCAGGATTTCACACTCGCTCCACCTCCCAGTGCCCCATCAGTATATCACGGCTTCTAATTGATTTTGATGAAATTGATAAAAGTTTCCCTTTTTATTGCCATCGCCCCTCCACCCATCACAAACCCCTCCCCCAGAATTTTTCCTCAACCCGTAGCAGATCTGCATAGGCATCTACATTTCCCCAACTTCCCTGGCAGTTAAACGCCCTCCCACCCTCATACTATAAGAAATGACAACTAAAATGGCATTTTTGTTGAACTGCCTTGCCCTAAACTTTAAGGGTAAACTTTTTTGCGTGGGGGTCTCTGATCAAGACAGGAACAGAGACAGACAGTGAGTGAACTGTGAGGCAGGTAAGCAGGGTGAGAGAGGTTTAGAAAGCAGGAGAACTGATGACTTTGACAGTTTGGAGAACTTTTATCTCAGTTCTGAAATAAATACCTAAGAGTGCATCATGACAGCAGACTTTCCCAGCTACACTAATATTAACATTTCACTGAATTACATATTAATCACACATTATTACTGTCTGATATGAGAGAGGAAGAAAGAAAACAAACAAACATAAAATTGGATATTCAGTATCAGTCACAAGTTCAGGGTCACTTATTCTTTAATAATTTATAACACATTTGTAAAAAATAGAACATTCATTACATTTATAGCTTTAGTATTCCAAAACATAGGAATAACGCAAATGTTACTATGGACATTTTATTGTAAATTAATTTTAAAAATAAATCAAACCTATATTATCTTTAAAGTAGCCCCCCCTTTGCATACAAATGGTTATAGTTTCAGTTTTGTAATCTTTGAAATTAATATGTTGACACTTTACATTTCTGACACTTTACATACAAATTACATTTTTGTCTACTGAACTAATTTGTGCACACTTCTTTAGATCAAAAGTTTTTTAAGATCATAAAACATTTCAGTCGAGAACCTAAACATTTGAAAGGTAGTGTATAATTTGAATTTGAATAAATTTGTTGCGCTACAAGCATATTCTGTGTGAATGAATCCCTGAACATGCTATTTATTTTCCTGCATTCAAACATTGCCCATGCCGCTCTCTAAAAAGAAGTGCCACAGTATTACCGGAAAGTAGTGGAGCTTTCCTCTGCAGCTGTTACCTTCACAACATTGTGTTTAAAAGAGGACATTAATTGTGTTTTTTGCTTTAGCAGAAAAAAACACAATTAATAACAGCGAGAACGAGAGCAGAATGGAGAGGAAAAGAGAAGCTCAATTCCATTGCTTATTCAGGTTGCCTCCTTGTGATTGTGTGTTAATAATCTCCTCCGAAAACACTCCGACTCTCAATTGTTTGTTGAACATGTATGTAACTGGGTGCAATTCAGCACAAATAGGAATACTGAGAGATTGGCCTTGTGCTGAACACAGAGGAGAAGATTAAGGCGAGGTAATGTGCTGTTTGATAGTCATGATGAGAAAGAAGCATTGCCGTCCAATCTCCAGTCAATTTGTAAGGTGGGCGAAACTGAAAGGAAGATGAGATTGCGTGTGTTCAAGGGTTAATAAGATAGAGATTGTAAAAATAAATGCATCAAGAAAGAGATTTAGCTGCATAGGCGGATAGAGGCACATAAAATACAGCTATCTGCAGTGTGGCGCCATGCAGTCTCCAGTGTGCCAAACTGCGCTATGCTGATTGATCTACACTTTAGAAGGGTTGCCTTTAATGACGCTGGAATCCTTAGCCACCCACCTTCTATCCCCATGTCCATCTGCTCCATACCTTCTTGGCTCTTACCGTCACATGGCCCTTATCCAAACCTGCATTACTTTCTCTCTCATGCACTCATGGAAATCCACAGGTAATAAAGCCCAGGGGCATAGCAGCCTCTAGGGCACTGAATGTAGAGTAAAGCTAACCGCACCACATCTCCAGCTGCGCTCTAACGGGAACATAACTAATAGCGACAAAGTCCGTCCCTGTGGAGGGGCTCTTGAACCTTCTCCATGTGTAATAGGCTCACTGTAACTGCTGCTGTGGAGCCCGGGTCTCCAAGTAAGCATTTCCAGCATACCGCCCCTGATTCGTTTATCTGGGTGGTGTGTTGTGTAAATGGAACGTTCATCCAATCAGTGAAATCTCATCAGCACCAATGCTGAGCTAAACCAGACCCTCATCTTCACAGCTGCTCTGCTTGATGAGGAGTGGATTGGACTGCGTGGAGTGCGCTGCCAAAAAATGCACCTTTATCAGTGGGCAGGCAGTTTAATAGACGCCAGGATGAGATCCCTGCTGGCATGTAGCCCACAGCACCCATAGCAAACCCCACTCAACTCCATTAACTCCCATTAGAATAGCTCAGCTCCACTCACTATAACTCAACATCCCTGATCCGCGCTTACGGACAAAACCGCATGCGTGTCCACTAAAATACACACTGATTAAATGAGTGTACACATTTGAGGAAAGCGCTCACAAATACACCCACACATACAAAAACATACATGATAAGCTGTTGCACCATTTATGCGATTTGGCAAATGTCAATTGTATATTGCATTGTTTTTCTTTTTCATGCTGGGCTCACTCAAAAAATATTACGCATGTACTCTCCAATGGTAAAGAAAAAAAAACTTGTCTTCTGACAAGTACATTGTACCCGGCAGTTTTCTGTCCAGAATACAAAGAGACATTTATCGCTGCAGCTGGGTAGAAAAGAGAGAGGAGGGTGTGAGTAAGTGAGAGAGATAGAAAGAAAAAAATAGTGGAGAAAAAGATAGAGGGAAAATAAGAGAGAGAGAGCTGGCTGCTCTATCACTGCGGCAGTGCGAGAATTTTTCTTTAACCCCCTTCATATTAACACAGCATGTATCCAGATATATAGGAGCTTTCCTTTCGGGTAGAAAATATACTTTATTTTTAAAGCTATACTACATTGCATTTCCCTGCTATTTTTCCTCTTTTGCCTACATGCAGCCCTCATCTACTGAATGACATCACATTTCATCCTGTATTACGACAGATTCTGAAAATATAAACTGGCATTTCTGTACCTGCTCGACTGAGGTAATTACAGCCATTACAAAAAGGTTAAAGCCCCAGGCAGCTGGCCTGTCTATATCCTGCCACTCTGATGTATATTCATTTGTCCTGCTGTAAACATGAAATGATCAGGATTAAGACCTTTGACAGCAGAAATGCATACACGCAGACATGCCATCAAAAAGGCAATGACTGCACTGTGGGAAATGGTTGACCGAGTCACAGGCACACCTTCATCTCCTTCATCTGTCTGTCCTCACTGCATCCTCACTCACCTCATTTCCGAGGATTTCAGTGGGTTCAAATTCAGTTCCTCAGCAAAACTAGCCTCCCTCCTGCACAGAAATGACTTCAGCCAAGGCAGATTATCAGCCATTAATGAAAGATTAAAGACAGGGATGGAGAGCACGATCAGTAACAATCACAAACTCTGGAGGTCTCTCCCTGTCTTACTCAAAGGCATTTGCAATGTATGAAGTCAGCAGCAATTTACAATCCAAACCCCCCCAGCAGACTTTTTACGTGCAAATGCTCTCTTTCCTTTCTCACAAAGCAGTTCTCTCTCTCCCCTGAGTTTTAGCAACCTTTATCTGAGAGGTAAAAGACGCATTTTGAGCATGCCAGCGCAACACTTGTTTTCCTCCGTGCGACCCCTTTTTCTCGCCTACAATCTGTTTTAAGCCTTCCAAAAAGGGCAGATTGAACTTAATCACTTCATCCTTTGGGTAGCCAATTAACCTTCATGGTTTTAGGGCGCTTGCCCCCAACCCCTTAAAAAGGAGGATAAAAACTAACAGCAAAGGCTGGCTGTTAAGCTTAATGCCAGACAGGGAGGCCTCAAAATGGGTTTTTTAATGATGCTTCCCTGCTCTCGTGCACTATCCATTAAAGAGTAGGCAGGAATGGGCTGTTGCACTGCAAGACCGGAGATCAACACAATCAACTGGGCCAAACATCACAGCGGGAGCACAGGCCTCTTTGTCTTTCCATACTAAGAAATAATATGCATCCTAACAATAAAAACTCCAGCGCTCTCATTATTTCTCTAGCATTAGCATCTTAAAAGATCAAAAACATGCACTGAGTCTTGATCTAAATATGAGCTGTCACTTACATTATTGCATCAATGATATATGTCAAATTTAATCTCTTGTCTTTAGGAGATCATTAAGCTGCTGTGATACAATTCCTCTTCTGCAGACTATGCTGCTCCTGATCCTAAAGTAAGACCACTCGCCTGTTGTGAGAATTAATGTGCCAGACCACCCATGCAGTCAAACACTGTCCCAGCTGAGCTGGAATTGTGATGGAGCAAGGGAAGTGACTGGAGATGGTCAGTTGAGTGTTTTAAGACTAGTCACTTTCTCTGGGCTCTGTCCAACACTCTTGTCATAGATAAGGGCACTTAATGTCACAACCCTGCATGTGGGCAGGAGTGGGCACTGCAGAAATCTAATTACCTTCAGCCACAGCAACACTGCCCACATTGTGCCTTTTGCAATGCCACCCACCCTTCTGGCACAACTGGGTTTCTCCTATTGCTCAGGTAACTTCTACTAACTCCTAACTTCTACTAGTTCTTTGCAAATTTCTCCAACTTAAGGGCTGTGAACCAAGCACATTTCTGTTTAAATACCAGAACTTAATAATTTTCATGATTTTTGGTTCCATTAATGATTCTTGAAGAAGCATTTTTTGATACACTAAAATACTGATAAACACTAAGAGACTAAAAGTATTTCACTTTTCATTTTATAATTTTATTTATCACGTGAATGAATAAAATGTGGATGAATATTGTAATTTTGATATATAATTGACCAATTATCGGCATGCGCTTATGCTTTTGAGTTGAAGTTTTCAATTTCTTTCAGCTTAGTTATGTGTTCTGTTAAAATTTAAAATGATTTCATAAGAGACTGCTGAAGGCAGTAAATGCAGCAAGAATTGCATTGCTTATTTCCAACATTTCTTCCTCAGAAGTACTAAAAGAATCATTAATGAAATCGTTAACAGGAATCTGAATCAGAAACAGAATCATTTAATTCTTTGCATTTCCCTTCCCTGACTCGGGATGGAATATGAGAGACAGTGTGGAGAAATGCTTTGTGACATCAGGGTTTAATGCTGTACTGAGGAATACACTCCATTTGTGAGTCTCTGCTCAGTGCATGAGTCATGCTCTCTTTAAGGTAAGGTTTGGCAGCCTATAGATAAGCATATGTCACATATGTCCCCTCCCCACTGTCCGGCTGTGCTTCAAGGCAAGGGCTGCTGCGGTTTCAGCTGCATTGCCTTTCCTTCTGTGAACGCCTGTCTATTTTAATAGTGTTACACAGTGTCTGGCAGTGGTTGCTGAGTGGCTGTTAAATCCTGGTGTGTTTTTGGGCATGTGGTGAGGAGCGCAGATGGACGCAGATAAATTAGGGGTGACGCACCTCAGACAAGCTTTCCTTTATTGAAATAAAAAGGGTTATTAAAGCCGTCCATAGAGATATGAAAACAAAACAGGGTGTGGTGTCTCTGTTGAGTGGACAGACGGTTAGCGTCTTACAGGTGGCACGGCTACACTGCACCTGGACCTGAGTCTGAGTGCAATATAGCCGTATAACCACCACCACCACAGTGATGAGATACAATAAGCATCAGGTGTGCCAGCAGGGCTCTGTTGTCATGCCCTTCCTCTTGGCCGCCCACTCCTGTCATGAGCTTGGACACAGGCAGGCGACAGGCTGGGCCAGGCTATGATGGTTTGAGGGGAAGCGAACGCTTCATTACAAGTAGCAATTTCCCAAACACCCTTTCACTCACACACATGGCGATGTAAGTCTGTAGGAGGGTTTGGCAACATTTTGAACTTGAGAATTGTTTCCATTTCGGCTTACGAGTTAGGATTTAAAATGACTGGAAGAGGAATGTAAAGAAATGAACAAGTCACTTTTCTTCATGTTAATTTATTAAATAAAAGGCACAAATTTTAAGAACTTTTTTGGGTAAAAAACAAACAGACAACTGAATCATTATTAATCTGGAAAACAGATATGGGTCCATATGTGGTATAACATTTTTAGGTTATTCATACTGATAGATTAAATGTATTATTTAAAACATTTGGAATTAAAATGGAATTTAATTCCTTAAATGTCAATTTGAATTACATTTATTCATCCTGCTTGCTATTTAAATTCAATTGAAATTTGGATATACTGCATAAGAATCTGAAAAAAACATTCTCTATTCAGTTCTAAATGGTGCACAATCTCAATTTTTATACACATGCAATCAACTCTCCAAACTAAAGCTGAATGGGCCAGACTGTAAAATTGTCCTGCATTATCTGAAAAGAGAGAAAAGATACAGGAAGAGAAGGGAGGCATGGGAAATAATGAATAAGTTGGTTAAAAGAAAGTAGGAGAGAAAGATGCAGACATGGGCATGAAGAAGAGACAGATGTGGAACAAGAGACAAAAGAAAAAGAGAAAGAATGTGAGAGAATAGGCTAGCTTGAAAAACAAGATAAAACAGAATATAAAACATGTAGCCAAGGCTGACACAGTGAACATGGCTGAATGAGAAGGCACATTGCATTAATTATGTAACAGAGTCTATGCAAGCAGGCCTATCAAATGCATCTCACAGGGAATGGCAGTCTGGATATATTAGTATTCATCGCATTTGGGGCCAGCTGTTGAAGGGAAGACACATTGATTTTAGGCACTCAGGTTGCATTGTGTCCAGGTGTGTTTGTGTCAGTCTTAGCCTGACAGGAATAGAGCATTAGCACCATCCCCAATATGCTGAATAAAACATCAAGCTTAACTAAAAAAACATCAACAACAAAATAGTACAATAGCACAATAGGAGGAAGACAAAGCTATAGAAAAACATGTTGCAGCACTTGCCTCAACTTTTCCCTTGGGTTTAACCTGTTGCTTCTGCCATGACCAGTCGATCATTTAGCCTCTGATGACAACAAAAACACAAAGTAGACAGTTTCTTCTTAAAATTTGACAGTTTGAATGAGTTATTCTTTTTAATTTTCTTAGCTCAAATTACATGGAAGTAATAACTGATTAATGAGATAGAGGGAAGGAAGGTCATGGGAATCAGAGTGTACATAAAAGAAAACTACAATCATCCAACCACAAATCTATTTTTGCCACTCCTGCCCCAGAGCCAGTTACATTCTCCAGACTGGATGCTTTATGAATAGCAAATAAAGTCCTAATAGAAGAATATCTCATAAGCTTGCTTCAAGTAAAGAGACTGGCGTTCAGCTTTCATAGGGGTTCAGTGACTTCAGCAATGTGCTTCTCTCACAGATCATTTAATCCGCTGCAGCCATTGCATTTACATCCTTTGTTACCCCCCACACCCCACCCCACCCTCAACCCCCAAAGCCCAGCTCGTCCCCTCACAGAAGTAATTTACTGTGTGCTTTGTCTCTCTCGCTGCTCTTGGACTCGAGGGTTTCTGAGTAAATTAGCTGCATCGCTTGGTCAAGATTAAACACAGAATGCAGCATTTGTTACAAAGTATTTAAAAATGTCCTCCACAAACCAATCTTTTTGGAAGAGACGACTGCACTCAGACGGGTGGCTGTTCAGTGTGCGTGCCTTGGTGGCTGCCAGATCTATGAGTCAGGTTAATTTAGGGTCCCCCATCATCAAGAGAACTCAGGGGTCAAGTACCACTACAATGGCTTTCTCTGTGCTAGTCTGAAACTAATGAGGAAATCTGTAATTTCCCAACCCATGAAGGGTGCACAGACATACAACCCTGTTTTCTGTTAGTTTCCCACTGTCTTCTATCAGTGGCCTCTACGAGGTCCCTTGACCCCGTGTGTTACCACACTATCCACTCAGTCCATGACACTGAACAGAAGAGAGCTTTAAAGGTACAGTGGCACAGCAAAACAAACTTCTAAGGGCTTCTAAAAGATATAGATCAAAAAAGTCCATCTCTGTCATGACTAAGCTGTTCTTTAAAATGCCTTATACACAAAATGGCTCCCAGATGTCACATGCTAATGGCTTTCAATTTCACCATTCAGAGTCAGGTTATGGGGTATTAAGTTAGTGAGGCAATGATACTAAAGCTATCTAATCTGAACTAAGCTATCAGTTTAATACAGTTAAATTTATATTTCCTGCAACAATGAGGGCAACATTTGACTTATGTAAGACATGTCATTAAACAATTCCTTGCAATAAAGCAAAATGATCTAGTTTTTCTACCTATGCAAGCCGTGAGACAAGTTGGGCTCATTACCACAACATCAAGCAGTTTATTTGCTAGCACCCACCTCCTCTTCTCCAACATAAAGCAGCTCAATTTTGCTTCAAAGTGATTCATAATACACCATCAAAAATGCAGTTTTTTCTTGTGCAGTTACACAGCTGTTAAACAGACACTGTTAGTACTAATCTAAAGCTGGTGCATTGTTTGTCAGCACCAGTTTACAAAATCATCCTTTAACTAGGGCCAGCCATGGAGGGTCTGACAGGGTGGGGAGACATAGTTTCTAGCAGTGGTACTAATTCACACAAGTGGCTGACAGAAAACTGTGCAGTGGTGAACCGCAGATATAAGTAAGCTGTCAGTTGTGTGTTTGAGACTAAAGTCTGGATCACGCTACACAATTTTAGCCCTGACTTTTGGCTTTACTAAGGAGGCCGGCTGTCAAACACACTTAGCCGAGCTGAATAGGCCAGACCCTGATTTACTTTCTGATAAATTGACTGGTACTAATGTTAAGACATGGAAGCAGGCACCAGGAACTCTTGATTTGCCATCCGTGTGACAGGCCGTAACAAGACTAAGCAGGGAGTATAATATCCTCAATAATTAATATCCCAGCGCAGAGTGAAGGAAGACGCAGGATGTCAAGGTCACTTTCCTAAAGCAGCCAGAGAATTGAAAGGAGAGCGGAGCAGATGTACAGGGGTAAGAAGGAAACAAATGAGTTTTGGGGATGGTGTGATACAGGAAGTGCTGGAGGGAGAAAAAAAAGAGGAGAGTAAAAGAGTGTGAGCAGATGGAGTGTGAACGTTGGAGAGTTGCTCTAGATGGCAAGGCCTCTACACTGAGTACCATCTTCGTGGCTCAGTGACGCATCCTCCTCCACTGTTTGTAAAAACAAGACCATCACACTCCATCTTGTGGTCCCGCAGGGCTGAGGGCTCGTGGCTGATTTATGGTGCACAGACTGAATTGCCTGGCTGGGATGACAGCAGCACTTGGACTCTCTCTTGTGGGAAGCCCCCAGCGTCTGCCTGGCTTGTCGTAGTCCGTGCATGGCAGCTAGTGATAATGTTAGAGTGGAGACAAGGTTCCCAACATGACCCGAGCCTGGACGAAAGCACTGCGCCAATCCACCCAGGACCTCCCGTCCACTTCCTGTGTCTGTTAAGGCGTGAATGAAAATTAACAATGGCCACATGACATTTATGCAGTCTCCCATACAGCCAAATGAACACAGAGTGCAATTAACAAACAACAGCTGGACGGTTGCAAATGTGTGGCTGCGCTTCAGAGCAGCACGCTAGCATGTAGCAAAACCAAACACAGACTGTGCGATTGAAAAACCCACCTCAAAAGACTGACTGGCAGTCGATTGTTCTTCAGGAGGTCACAGGGATTAATGTGGCACCTATTTTCTTTCATGCCATGCTAGTCAGCCGACCCACCTGCACTGAGGAGAAATAAAGCAAACGTCACAACTGATGTCTGGCCTCACTCTGAGAAATTATTTCTCACAGGAGCCGGCTGCAGCTGTATTGTTTCATCAGTTGGGTACACACAACAACAATGCAGGCTGACAAACAAAAGAGGAATTACTAAAGCTCTGCAGAGCAGAATGCATCTAGATGTGATTTATATGATCTTAATGCTCAAAGCATATTAAATCATGCTAATATTTAATATTGCTAATCTTTAAACCAATGCATCACTGTGCACATCAGAACTGTGTGATTTATTAGGAACGTGTTGCTTGTTTCACCCTGTTCCTCAAAGAGATGACTTCTTTTCTGAGCCTGTAAATCGAAAGTGACTGAATAGTGTCATGTACTGCAGGGCCCTGTGGTTGAAATTACCTCCCCAGTCGCAGTCTTTTTCAGAGAGTGTGCTAGTGAGTCCAAACCTGTCTAAACGGGTACATTAGCAACATTTTCTCAGTCTTCCTTCTGCTTACATCAACACTGCAGACCTTCACCGCCCATATTTTTGTAGAAAAAAGGAAATAGGTTTTCTGAGGAGGAACAGAATAGCTGCCAAACAAAATGAAAGTCTGGCAGACACAACATTTTTTTTTTTTAAATCAAAAACTATTCCTTTTGTTTCATGTATGTGACTCCCACAAAACCCACAAGTGTAGCTCATTTAGAAAACAGGCATAATTGTTTAATGAATTAAAACCACCCCTTGTAGTGTAAAGGAATAGGAGGAAGATCTTGTTGTTGCCCTGCCTACCCTCAAAGCCACAGTAACCTTAAATTCAGAGGAATTTGTGAGTTATGGTATAATTTTGGCTTATCATTAGAAGGCAGATCTGATTTGGCAGAGTTTCTCTCTCATGTTGAAGTAAGCTGATGTTTTTCTATTACAAGCTATGAGGCAGTAGTGGATTTTTATCAGACGGGTTCAGCCTTTGCATTACAAGTGGTGCTATTTATTATTCTTAGGCCTGCAGAATGTAGATGGAGGTACACATATTTAAAATGCTCCAAAACACCTCCCGTATTCTTTATCGCCTGGTGAAAAATTAAACCACAATATTTCCAATTTGTCAGCAGTGGGACTTTCATCCCCTTGACATTTTTTTTTACTCTGTACCATATTACTATTTTAAATCTGGAACCTGCAAAAAATAAATAAATAAAACATTGCAAGTTTCCACATACAGTCAAAACCAAGATCATAATTAGTAGGATAGGAAATGCTCCCACTGACATGGTGCCCTGGACTGTATTTTAAGTCTTTTCCCGGAACTTATTGGCATGCATATTTTCTTGATGATTTTCAATAGACATTCTCTGTAGGAGGGCTGTCTGCCTTTCACTGCTCAGTTCTGCTCGACTCAAAGATCAGCTGCATTGAAGCTTTAATTGCTTCATTTGTTGGCATTATTTTTCTATCTCTCATATGAAAAAGATAAGAAGAAATTCTCGTTTCGTCAGGGGTTGACAGGCTGTCATGTCGTATTGCAATTTGTTATGTGGTTAGAACAGACCTTTGAGAGAAACATCTGTGAGTTTTGTGGATAAACCAGTGACAGGATGCGAGAGAGCTGTTAATGGCGTTCTGCTTTCACAGCGATGTAATTTACAAGAGAATCGCTCTGCGGGGGACCCCCTGAAGGACCACGACTAAAAAGACTACAACATTCAGTGTATGTCCCTCCTGTTGTACCGGTGGCGAATTGGAAAATGTGCCTTTTTTATGTGTTGAGCATTCAAGAGGTGAGAATGATTTGAATCTTGTTAAAGTGCTTCATATTGATCCACAGGATGCAGATAAATCTATGTGTCTGTAGAAGAGCAGATTCTGAAAGGAGGAATTCTGGGTAGGCAGATTGCGCTGTGGCAGGTGTGGTGTCCTCTGCGGTTTCCCGCTGTATATGTGGATAATGGCGAGACTCACCCTTGTTGCTATGGTGATAACATTGACTTTTGGTAAAGAAAAGCCTCTTCAAGATGGGGTCTTATGTGTGCGTGTTCATGGGGACTGGTAATTATGGGCTAAATTTGAGCCACTTGAGATACCTGCTGCTCTGCTGTGAGTTTTAGCATGTTTGCCTGCCTGCCTGTGTGTGACTGTTGGTATCTATATGTGGGTCAAATCTTTCTCATAATGCAAGACACATTAAGGCAAACATATGCATATTTTAAGGCTCTTGTTTTTCTCACACACACACCGCATGATATCTGAAGTGTCCCCTGACCTAAGTCAGTAATCCTTTACCTCATCAGATCACATTACAAGGGTGACAAGTTTTGGCAGGACTAGTCTTGGAATGCAACGCTCCAATCTTTAAATATTGATTCAGGGCCCAAAGCTGTGCTGTCCCTTGGAGTCCAGAAAAAGGCAGATAATTAGTGATTTTAATTGGATGATCTGTCAAACTTGAAGTGCCAGATGTAAATGTGCAAATCCTTGCCACAATCCCTTGCTGTCATTGCAGGCTGCCAGTGTGTAGCAGGGTCCTGACCCTTGAGCTGTTTTACCAATAGTGAAGCTGACAAAATGTGTCAACAGGCATCTGTGTGACAGCCTTTCTTGCTATTTTTGTTGTCAGGGGTGGGAACCCAACATACAATGAATTATAACTATATATCTATCTCACCATTCAACGACTTACGACGAATATGAAACATTATGCTCTTATTAATTAAGTGTAAGCGGTGCATGTGGATAGAGCAATTAGAGAATGCATTGGCAAAGCTTTGGGGAAGTGATTTTGTTATGCAAATGCTATTTGTGTATATTAGTAAACATTTAAGCAGGAAAAGTGCCCTTGTGCTACTGTCTATCCAGATGGCCAATAATGAAATATGTATGGAGTCAAAGGACTCGGCTTGAAAAGCTGTTTTTGGCTGACTACTAATAAAAAGAGAGCTGCCTTGATTATTACAGATGCATCTCTTTTAAATAAAAGGAAAGAGACAGACGGCTCCTCAACTTGTGCGAGAGAGAGCCAGGCTTTTTTGTTGTTATAATGACACAAAAAACAGCTTGAAAGCCCTTCCCTCCAACCCAACAAAGAATAGATCTGTAGTAATACTGGCTCTGACAAATTTTTATTTTTTTTCCACAACAACTTTAAAACATCATTACATATTTATAACTGCCAGCTAGATGACAGAGACAGTTCAGCATTTAACAATAGGGCAACTTTCCCAATGTCCTTCAGACAAAAATCTCTGATTGCACTGTCTAAACTTTCCTTTCATCAAGAATGGCAACACATTGAAACAATTACTCACAAGAAGGGAATCCACTTTTGATTTAACAATGCACTCTTTAATTGCTTTATTAAAAGACCCTCCAAAGTTCTAGCATGAAAACTTGAAGTAGCAGAGCCAGACGAGAGCTTACGCTGAAATGGAGTGGAGCTGTTCAGCCTGCCACAATTTTTTGCCTTCATTCCAGCTTTGACATGTGCTGGAAAGATGAAAGCTTCAAAACAAACTGTGCTGAGATCCATGGAAGAAAGCACAAATAAGCTGAAGCTGTGCAAACTGCACTGTTTAGAAAAACAAAACTAACTCTTTCTTTCTGTCTATCTCTCTCTCTGCAGATCAGTCTGAAGGATTCCACTGCCAAGATGAGTGTCGTATTCTGGGCCACTCGGACCGCTGTTGGATGCCAAGAGTGCCCATGCCGGCAAGAGCAAAATCTCCTGAACACGGCCGCAATGTCATTGCTCTGTCCATTGAGGCCACCACCGTAGATGTACCCCACTATGAGGACTGTGGTACCACCAAAAGGACTTTTGCCACCTTTGGCAAAGACGGGCCTGATGAGGAACGGGGCGAACACAGGGGGAGGCGGCAAACGGCAGAGCCTGCTGTCTGCAGCCCCAAGTCCAACGGCACCGTACGCGAGGCCGGAAATGGTCGGGAGGCTGTTAGCCCCATCACCTCCCCTGTGCACCTGAAGAGCCCCCAGTCTAAACCGCCCTCCACCTATAACACACTAAAGTGCCGGGACGCAGAGCGCATAGCCAACCACAGCCTGTTGCGACAGCCAGAGGGAAAGGACAGTGAGCCGCCCATGCGGGAGATCAACACGCTCCTGCAGGACGCTCGTGAGAAAGAATCCCCCAGCAGTAAACGCCTAAAGGACATTGTGCTTTAACTGACTTCCACATATACACAGAAAGCATACGCTATTATGTGTATGTTTACGTGTATGTATGTGTATTTGTGTGTTTTGGAGAGTGTTGAGCTGCATGGGCTGAGGAAGGAACATCTGCAATGCATTCTCATGAGGACGTCGCAATGCAGAGGCCAAACAAACAAAGCTAGAAATGTGTCTGCGAGCTCACACTGTTAATGTGGCTTGGTAGTAACAGCAATGCTTGTATGTTTGTCGCAATTGTCTGTCAGCAGTGGACAGGCTGGTTACTGTGTGCTGCGTGACACGCTCAACCCTGCTCTCACATTTTACCCTTAGAGGAGAAAGACCTTCCAGCGTACGACTGGCCCCTTAAATACAGTCATGCCTTGTAGACTCGTATGAGACTTCTTTCTAAATGCCTTCTTTGGTATGCAGTTTTTGCTTCAGCTGCCAAACCGCTCACTGTTCCTGTAGAGGACGTGGGTCCCTCCGATGCTACAGATGGTGACGCACATTTGCAGAACTCTTCCCATTCAACCACACTCTTATGACACTGTCTGGTTTGCTGGACAGTGCACAGGATTGCTCCTGCAGTTTATTTCCGTGGCTTCTCACTGATCTGATAAGACAACCTTCTCCGTTTCTCTGAAGACATTCCAATGTCCGTGAGGTCGTTACAGTGCTTATTTTTCCATCAAAGATGAAGCTAAATGAAGTTGTGCTATCAGCTCAAGCTCACCAAGAAACTGGAACAGAGAGAGATCAATCCCTCAGACTTACAGCCAGATATAAATATATATATACAGTGCATCCGGAAAGTATTCATAGCGCTTCACTTTTTCAACATTTTTTTATGTTACAGCCTTATTCCAAAATGGATTAAATTCATTTATT
>JAZGTK010004140.1:0-25314 GCA_036877625.1 Ambastaia sidthimunki
TTTTTATCTAAGCAGTAATTAGCAATTGCAATAGCAATTACATTCACTCCCGCATTACTGACAGTTTTGATAGCATTACTGATTTTTTTAATAGGTCTTTGATAGGTAATTTGTCAGCTAATAATCTCGCGTGGTGTGAGCTGATAGGCTCCTCACACAGTCTGCCAGCCCATGAGCTTGCATGCTTCCTATACCTCCACCATTAAAATAGCTTTGCTCAGTAGTTTGCTTTAAATAGGTTAATGCCACACTTTTTTAATGTCATGACGTTTTTCTCCTTCTGTCTAAATTTGCTTCAGGGGACATTATGTATGTCTATTTATGAAACCACAGCAACATATTCTGTGTCCTATCCATGTTTGCAGCAGCATGTTCACATGTGTCTTAGCAGAACTTTCTTAACAGCAGCTTTCAGTATCTGTTTACATGCCAGAAGTTCAATCCAGAAGTTCATCCAAGACGTTATTGAACTGTATTTATGTTCCTATCAAGGTCTGAAAGTGATTATGTAGTGCACATCAATTTGATCTGAAAATAGTTGTTTTTTTACTTGTCTATGTTATTGCTTTATTATTATTATTTATTAGATAATAAAAGCTTTAGGCAAAGTTGTCTATTGACTGATAATATTTCATGGCAAAATAAATTAATTATTTTGTTTCTAACTGTGTTGCCCTTTTTGCAGACGGTTTGCATTTAGAGGTCTTTTCTGTCCAAACCTGATGAGTGACCAATAAACTTACTTTCTCTCCAACACAACACGTCTCAATCAATATTTAATCTGCAGAAAATTAAGAATTCTACTGTACAGCAAAAGATTCCTTAGACCATCATTTGTGCAAGCCATGTTTAAACTGCACAATGCAATGGTTGTCCTATTGGTATATTTGAAAGATTGTTGCAGCTGAGATAACCATCTATAGAAAGCCTCTGTTGGCAATAATGTCTAGTTTTCTTTCAGGATGCCATTTCTATCTTGAGGTTTGTCAGATGCCACATTGATGGAGCTCTCTAAATAACCTCAAGCCGCTTTTCTCTTTTTTTGTATGTGAAGGCTTCTTTTCTGTACTTAAGGGAATGTTTTCGGGTTTTAAGTATTTGAAGGTTACACCAAAAAGTTTGTAACATTTTTCCACTTGGGATTCAACACCAGTTTCTGTATAGTTTAGGTCACTATGGCCGATGCAGCAACACTTCATTTTACAGTGTCTATTACATATTACATGTACATACAATAGTAATATTATGTGTAAATTATGCATAATTACATGTAACTAACCTTACAGTAAGTACATGTTGTTAATTAACATTACTCAGTACTTAAAGGTTGAGTAGGCGATTTTGTTTTTTCAGAAACATTTTTTGTAATGCTGGTTGAAATTCTCTTCACATCCTGAAAGCAATCACTACATAAAGTGGTCTAAATATATTTATATAAATATATATCTTCTGTCGAAGGCACAAGGCCATAAAATGTTTGTCCATTGGTCCGAATGCAATAATAGGGTGTCATATTTATAATTACACTGAAAAAAGGACCCCCTAAGATAAAGTGTAAGCGAAATGTTTCACTTCTTGTTACACTGTTAAATGTGTATTTATTTACAAGGAACTTAGTTGCTAAAATAACAGCTGGTCATTGACCTCAAAGTCCCCAACACACAATTAACATGTGAACAGAACACACTTTCATGAGGCTGCACACAGGAAAACAAGGTGTTTAAAAAACTGAACGTCTTGATCATAAGTGTGTAAATTAAGCAAAAGCAGGCCTGTGCGAAGATGGTTTTAAACAACATTTCACTGGTAAATGAATTCCTTGCCATTACAAAATGTGGGTGAGAGAATGCATGCCAATGAACATGCCGACATCTACATGGGTTATGTTTAGTGACAAACCTGAATAAGCAAAACAATTATTATCTTCAGCACAACGAACTGAAAGCAACCTGCTGTCTGTTATATCAGGAAATGATAGCCAAAAAAATGCATGCAAACTAGCTTGTGGGCTTGTGGTTTGTAACATGCAGACAATTCGGAAACTTAGCATTAACTCTGCGTCATTGCACTAGATTGTAGGAGTGGTGGTGCAATGCTTTTCCTCCACTGGCAGACATAATTATGACTAAACCCAAAGAAAAGAGGAAACAGGATGTGTAATGCTGTGAAGTCAGTGGAGAGACTCTAAGAAAGTTTGGATTTTAACCCGACGGCTGGCTGACTCTTAGTACTCTAACTAACTGATGTCTGCTGAGAGGGCTGTCCTGTCAGGTGGTAAGTTTTCCTTTAATAGAAGGATTAAACTACTTACACACAGGTTGTATTGTTTTTTAGTAGATCCTGGACACATAAGTGTGTGTATTGACAAAGAGTGCTTGAAAAGTCCATAAAATACATTTTTTGGGACAGCTCAACCATCATAGTTTGAATTAATGTGTTAAATTAATTTTTTAGATAAAAAAATGTTTTTAATTGTGTAAATGTAAACAGGCTTATTTAAATAGGCTTGTTTTTGAACATGGTATCATACCTCTCCTCTAAGTTTCCTTTTTTTGGGAAGTTTATAGACCACTTGATTGTGCTCACTTCCCTAGAAACTGTAATAATTTTTGCACACAGATGTTAGCCCACTGATGCAGTATAAATGTATAGCGCATATATTATACTGCATATATAGTTAGCCAGTGGCTCCTAGATAGTTGGCTAGGTGCCTAGTTAACCATGGCTGATACAGACAAGTTTGATAACCATATACAACCATACCATAAACATTTTCAAATGTGACTTGTGCTGGCAAAATGAGTCGGGATGCACACAAGCTAAATATGAGCCACAGGCAAAATAAAATGTTAATTTCATTGTAATTTGAGGTTTTTACAAAAATTACTTCATTAAGCCCTTGTCTAGCAATATCAATGCTTAAATAACAGTTAAACATGTAAAATTATCTTTATTTGTATGTTTCATGAAAGGTGAACCTTCCTAAATTTTTCCTCTGTTTTAATAATCCGTGAAGAATTGCAGTTTTTTTCTGCCTTCTTTTCGATGACTGGTGCTTCAGACAAGTTTCAACAAATCAACAAAGAATGTGAAAATAGCTTGTTTTAGTAGATTTGCTCATTGTGACTCATTTTGCAGCAAGGTTCACAAATTTCTGTGTTTATGGATGCTGAACATGTTGACTTTGTGGCTAGCGCTGAGGAACTGGAGGACTATTTAAACTATTAGTACTTTTATGAATAGCATGAATAAGTCAGGATGTGACTGACTTGATAAGTTACCTTGGCTTTATAAAACCTGTACATTAAATCATATTTAAGCCTAAAACAACATAACTGGTACTGTTTGTCTGGCAAATGAACTTAATTGGTTATAAATTTCTCTTTCTGCCTCTCTACAGGATTTCTACATGAAATTTTCAACCTGCTATATATATGTGCTGGAGCACGCAGAACAGAAAAATGTTTTTATACATTTGACAACTTCCCCCTCCAACACTTTTTGGTGAAGTGAAAGACCAAACCTCTGTTAAAGCAACTGAAATTATTCTCGGTGGTCAGACAGGACCTGAAACCAGAGTCAAAAAGAAGAAATTAAACCTTATTAATTTACTTTATTTTGTAAGGTAATTACACTGATCACATATATATAAGTTTCTGCAGTCCCAATGCAAAAATGGAGAAGTCAAACACCAGCTGTGTGGTCGAAAACAACATGGTGCCCTTTGCCACACTCTACATCTTGATCTTTCTGATTGGTGTGGCTACCAGTCTGGTGGCATTGTGGGCCTTTATAACCAGCCAAAATGCTAAAAAGTGCCTTAATATTTACCTTATCAACCTTCTGACATCTGACTTTCTCCTCATGCTTGCCCTACCTGTCAAGATTGCAATAGATCTGGGCAATGAGTCTCATGGTTTGATCATCTTCCACTGCCAAGTGAGTGGCCCGCTCATTTACATCAACCTGTATGCTTCAATCATTTTTCTGTCATTTGTCAGTGTTCAACGATACCTCCAAATTACCCACAGTTTAAAGCTGCTGCAATTACAGCAGGTGGGCTTTGGACTTTTGATGTCAGCAGTTGTCTGGTTTCTTGTTCTCTTCATAAATGTGCCCAACATGGCCATACCTCTCAAAGCCGAGATTCCGGACAAACATGGGCTGAAGTGTTCTGATTTGAAAACTGAGGTGGGAAAGCACTGGCATGCGTTATCTGTGTTTCTTGGCATGGCTATCTTCTTCAACACTTCTGTGGCTCTGCTTCTGTCCAATGGCCTGGTGTTGAAGCAGCTTTGGGGGCGACGCAAATCTGACCCTGAGGACCAAGCAATCGCCCGACATGCTTTCAGAAATATTGCATTAGTGACACTGGCTTACATGATATGCTTTCTGCCATACCATGCGGCGCGTGTGCCATATACATTTACACAGATGGAGGTAATCAATGATTGTGGTTTAAGGAAGAGTTTGTTTTTGGCCAAGGAATCTACGCTACTTCTCTCCATTTTGCACCTGTGCTTCGATCCTCTGCTGTATTTTGTCATTAGTCATGCATTTAGACATCAGATCACAAAGGCCTTCTCGAAAAGACACAGCGATCCAAACACTGACCAAGAGTAACATTTTCCATTGGCGTAAAGGAGCCATTAAAATAAAGAGAGTTATGGACCAAGTATCAATGATACGTCTTTCTTCAGATGTAACAGAAAGGTGGAGAAAAAACAGTTTCCTGATAAACTGCATATGGAGGAAATGCAAAAAAATCAACAAAGCAGGCAAAGATAAACATATTTAGAAGAAGCTACAGATCACCATCACCTGTAGTCTTGTAATCAGAGCATGTACAAGTCATTTCAGAACTGATTCCAGTCATCGCATCTTGTGTTATTATACAAGGGTTTTTCTGTCACAGAAAAATGACTACAGTCGTGCAGTGTGCACTAGGCATTAAATACAACTAAGACCAAATGGGATGCTGTGCCAACTAGTTGACCCCCCCCCCCACCCCCCACCCCCAAACACAAAATGAGGTTGTCCACAAGCTGTCTGACATAAAGATTCAAAAGATTGGTTGTATAATGTTGTTTAGAGGTATTAGTATACATTTCTGTTGTTAATGTTGTTGTTTTAATGTTGTTTTATTTGCAAGTATCACTGTGACAAATTGTATGCCATTCTCACAAAAAAATGTAATAGAGTGTGTATTTTAAATTGTATGGGATGATTAAAATAGCTGGAGAATAAAGATTTTTTTAAACGCATTGTAAATATTGTTATTTACATGTTAATCTATTTTTAGTTAATAACCTTTTCAGTTTGCTTTTAGGTCACCTAGTTATTCTCAGAAATGAATAAAAGGCCATTTGTACTCAAAAACAGTCAGTCTGTGAGTCATGGTCTGAAGTGGTATGGCTGTCTGTCAAAAACACCCCACTTAGTGTAGATTGAGATAGAAAACTGTGTATCATGTCACAACTTGGGTATTCCCAGGTAAAAAGCAATTCATTTAGTTTTTTTAAAAGCAGATTAATATACAGGGAGATCATGTTTATGTTTTTTTATATAGTTAATGTCAGGTGTTCTTATCAAATCAGTGTTAATAAACAGCAGGTTCCCATTGTGACCATTTATGTCAATGTATAGTGTGATGAGTCATATTGTCACAAAATAATGGCAAAACGTTTTTGCAGCATTTATATGCCCATTCAAATTCGCTTTTAACATTAAACATTAAGAAATTAAGTAACATTAAACCTAAGAAATATTCAATATCCTCAAATACACAGTGTAACATCAAACCACCCCGGTCTAGCTGTTTTGTACCAGTGCAGCATTAATTTAGGCTAGCTAGAGGATTGCATTATAAATAGAGACGATGCAATACCTATAAATCTCGCTATTTCACGCATAATAAACTTGTTATTATATAGCACTGAAATTGCTTTGATGAATGCAGACAGTGAGTCGGTCCAATAACACTTAAGGTCACCGCAGACACTGGTGAGAGAAATTTAAACCGGTTACCTGGAGACGCAGGACAGTGAAAGGCATCCCGCGTAACTCTATCCAGAGAGGACATTGTCGGGAGCAACCTTACTCTCCATGATGTGCTGCGCAACAATAAGGGTCTTTTTATAATATCCGTGTTTTAAGGCTTGATAAGAAATCGACAATAGGACAATGCCATTTTAACAGACTTGACATTTCGCATTTTACACACTGGATTACTGGAAGATTGCCATATTGTGCGTAAACGTTTGGATGTCTGTTGCTCAGTGAGGCTGTTTACCAGGGGCTCTAGTTGCCATGTCAAACACAATGCCTAGTCGTCAAAAGAAAATTATATTCTCCGTTGCTGGGGTGCTTTGCTTTGGCTGTGTTCTTGTCGTGGCGGCTGCGATGGGGACTCAGTTTTGGGTGAAGGCTTCTGTTTTGTGCAAAACGGGCGCACAGATAGTCAATGCAACTGGACCAGAGCTGGACAAATTTATCGGACGGGCGAACTACGGACTTTTCCATGGACAGGGGATGAAACAGTGTGGTCTGGGTGATAGACCCTTTTATTTCTCTTGTGAGTAGCATATTATAAATTAAAAGTGGTAAAAACGAAAGTTTAAAGCTCATTTATTATTATTCAAACCATATTGCAATGCAATATAAAATATTGGAAACAATAAACGTCCAGTTAATTAATTTAGAAATAAAACACAAAACTAGGTGTCATTTATTTTAAAGAAACATACCAATGGGCCTTTGTCAAATATTTAACAAAACTGCTTTTTTTTATAAAATTGTAATATTATTGTTTATATATTAATTACATATAATAATAATAATAATAATATACATTTGTTTAAATAAAACAAAATGTAAATAAACAATTTGAAGACTTTAATGTTTTTTAATCACCTTGGCACCAATTAAGAAGTCAGAAGTAATTATCCAAATTGTTTAGAAAAGTTATTTCTGAGCAAGGTCTTAAATGATTTGTGTGCATATGGCACTAAAGGTTAAGGTTATGTAATGTAATAAAACAACACATTTTATGTTTTAAAATACTTTATAAGGCTACTGTTATTACATGTCACAAACATATTTCTTATGAATGCTGAAACTTGGTAAATCCCCTTGAAAGTGTGTTTTTAGTGATTTAATATAATAGTATAGGTTAGGGGCTGCCCAGACAAACATCTGATTCATTGGAATTGTATTAGAAATTCTTTCATCTGATTCTGATACATTAGTATCTGAAACTGGTAGATAGTGCTGCAGTCTGAGTGCAGAGGCTTTTAATTTTATGACAGCCTCATGTGAGAACATTCTTGACTAATGAGGACTGGAACAGGGCCAGATTTTGTGAAACAAAGGAATATTGTCATTGAATAAATGGAAAAGACTTTAGCAAACGTCTGATGACATTTTTAATGAAATACTGATACTTCGTAACTTTCTCCCACACATTGTATGAATATTTCTGTGTGGTGATTTCCAGAGTTTCAAAACATTGGAATCCGATAAACCTCCAAATTCTTAATATTATGATAATAATTCGCAAATTTTCTCTTAAGTGATGCTGATTTGTCTCTGTTTAGTTTTTCCTGACCTGACGGGTGTGATTCCAGCCAGTCTACATGTGAGCGTAATCTTCTTCTGTGCAGTACTCATCCTCTTCTCCTCCGTGTCTTCTGCGTTCTTCTTCTACAATGCCTTTGGAAGTCCATATGAGACACTGCACGGACCCCTGGGGCTTTACCTGTGGAACACGATAAGCTGTAAGAAACTTACGTGTGTGTAACACACACAGACACACGCTTGACCTCATAATACTTTATTTTGTACACAAAAGATTTAAAATGTACATTACAATTATGAAATAATTGTTTTTACAAATGGTGTTTGACAATTATACAAAGATTCAAAATGTTACGCAAATTACAACTATGTTATATTTTTGCTTCTTCATATTAGCCACACTCTTGCTAGAGAGTTTTTCTCGCTAGAAAGTTTTTCTCTCTCAACCAAGTCAGGTGCATGCTGGGATCATTTGTAAAACAGCATTGCAGATGTTTTTATATACAGTACCAGTCAAAAGTTTGGAAACACTTACTAATTTTTTATTAATATTTGTTTACATTTTAGAATAATAGTAAATTCCTCAAAACTATGAAATACCACAAATGTAACTTTGGGAATTATGCTGTGATTAAAGAAAATAAATTAAACTAGGTTATAGCATATTGTAGCATATTTAATGTAGTCACCCTTTTCCTGGAATTTACAAAAATGTTTTCTTGACATTTTATTACCCAGTTTTATGAGTAATCATCAATCATTTATGAGTTTTGAAGGAGTTCCCCTCTATACTACGCCCTTATTGGCTGCTTGTTCTTAATTATTTGGTCCAAACCATTCATTTTAAAAACATTTTTAAAATAAAATTGTAATTGACAGAAATTACAGACAGAAATTAATATGTTGGTACAGTTATAATTTACTGTACAATAATAATTTTAAACATTTAAACAAACAGCTTTAGATGAAAAGATTTTTAGGATAATAAGAAACATTTCAGTCAGGTGTTTCCAAACTTTAGACTGTTCAATATAACATTATAAATTCAACATAATGTATGTCTAAACGTTTGACTGCTAGACTATATGTATGTATATGTTAAAAGTTTAGTGCTCTGTTTGTCTATATACATAATCAGCAATTGGCAGTATAAAGCTTCTTACCATGACAATAAAGACTCAGTTCTTCGGTCCTCAGTCTTGAAGGTGAATTCAGATCCTGAGGAGAGTGATGTCACAAATGCAGTCTTTACTAAACTTGTAATATGTCTCGAAACTATGCTAAAAATTACCATCTACAATTGTCAGTAACTCACTGTTACTAGTGAGGAAAGTGATCTCCGAGATCCTGAGCAAGGAGAATTGCATGATAAATAAATAAAGTGATGGAAATGAATGCGCTTGGTGCAATTGGCCAGATTTCCACTCCATCTCTAGTGTCAGGTGCCTCTGTTGTCTGTGTTCTGATGGAGGATGCCACTTTAATAGGCCATTTGACCTGCCCACACAATTAAACCATTAAACACACAAGACAAAAAATAAAGCAGGATCACTAGCAGTGAGGTAAATATGGGGCTGATGTGATGTAGCAAGTTTTCAAATCAAAATCAAATTATATATTATAAGTGTTTTTTTATTAAAATGTTAAACTTATTTTTTGGTAAATTAATCTAGGCTCTTTAAAGATTCACAATTTGCAATGAAAAAAGGATTTAAAACCACTAGCCATAATAGCAATTAAAGGGACAGCTCATAGTTTCGAAATGTAAAATTTATCTTTTACTCACTCTCATGTTCCAAACAAATAGAAGTACATGTACAATTGCGGTATGACATGACTCACTTGTCACCTTTCAACTGATCTCAAAAGAGATTTGAGAGCTACAGTAAAAGACAAGTTTATGCAGACCTTTTCAAATGTGGCTTTTTCTTCACCAAGCTATTGCCTGGCATTAGAAGACAATGAATATGGACATTTTTCATGGTTCTTGACATGGTCATATGGACATCTTGTATAGTTCTTGACATCTAAATTACCATCAGCTTTTCCTGTAAGGAAAAGTGCCAATTGATATTTCATTTTTGGGTGAACCGTCATTTTTGGTAGCTTACAAAATGATGTTGTTGTTACAAGCATACAAGTAGCTCATATATGCAGAGATAAAGTGGACTTTGTGCCAAGATAAGTGATGTTTCTTTTAGAGAGGGATGTGGTGAAAGCTGAAAACGGTTTCAGACTTTCAAGCTTTGCTATTTGAGAGCAACCTTTCTGCACTTTCACAACCTTGGCAAGATCTCAGTTCATCTCCTTCTAGTAACCTCCACAACTGTCTGTTCTAACCAGGTTTCTGCAGCTGTTTGGTCCTCATCCTGTTCGCCTCTGAGGTCCAGCTCCACCACTTGACCGAGATCATCACCAACTTCAGCGAGGGCAGTTTTGTCTACAAGACACAGAGTGAACGCTTCGACAGGTCCTTCTGGCTGATCTTTCTCACCTTCCTCACACACAGCCTCAACATCTTGCTCATCCGCCTCACAGGGATCCATTTCCCCTTTCAGGAGGCCAAAGAGTCGAATGCTACGACAGGAGCTTCAGATCTCATGTACTGATCTCCCTCTTTGTTCTCCTTCCTCCCCTGCACACGACATTCTACCGCAGCCACCAGGACGACTCAATAGGAGTCTTACGACCAGCAGCGTCAGTTGTTCCGTTCTGTTTACAGATAAATTGGCAAGGCATCTGAGACTCTTTAGCTGTCTTTTCCCCATTCAAACCAAGCGCTGAACTTGTGTGTGTGAGAGATGGGTTCTTATCACACAGTGGGGAGGCTGGGAGTTAAAAAATCTCTTTCAAACTGTCTGTTGATGGACCATTCATTCTGTCAATCACCGAAACAATTAAGGGCCACATTTCAAATGCCTGTTGAAAACACCATGTAGTTTCCAGTCCGGCTGGGACAATATGTTTTTATTTTTCCTTTTATATCTTTTGTACCTATAATCCAGTGGTGGCACAAAGGGAAGCAACAATGGGCAATTCTACAGTGGCCCCATAAAAGACACTTTCGCCACATTTAAAAATGTATCAATGTGAGTATAAAATATCAAACCAAAAACATAAACTAAGTACATTTTAATCAATATTTACATACATAGTTTTTTGGTTTATAAAACAACAGATACACTGTTTAAAATGAAGATGAAAAGTTGAAAGGTTGTTGTGCCTTCATACATAAACTAACAATAGTCTTGGTTATTTGGTTTGGTTTCTGAGGGATTGGTTTGGTTTGATATTTTGTATTTATATGCAATTGCATTACACATTTTTAAACTGACTTAAGCACAATATTTAAAATTAAAAAGCAATAGGGTTAAAATAACTCACACAACTGTAAGATGGGCTGCATCTTTGAGTGTCTTATGTACGGCATGCCCTGTGCTCAGACACACCACGTTTTTAGTGTCAGAGTTAACACAGATAAAAAAAGATTATTGTTAACACATTTAGCCTAACTCAACCTAAGTTTTTATATTGTCTTGGTTTTCTTGATGATGTACGCTTGTGTTATGTGTGTTTAGACTTCCACTCACATTGTGCCAATGGCAATGTTTATGATATCATGGACATTCCTGATAATAAATATGTTTTTAATAAACAACTTGGGAATTAAACAGTTGCTTGTGTATAAACAATGAAATGGTCCCAAATTGAATTCCGGAATTGAGATTTATTTTTTAAGAAAAACGTTTATAAATAAATCATGTTCTCAAATAATGTTCTTAAACATTCTCAGATCTCGAATAATTAAAACAATGAATGAATTTATGTTCATACAAAACACTAGAATGTATGTGATGGATATGTTTTCAGATCAGTATAAATTCCGTGCCTTTACTCAAAATAAAATTGTACAAACTACTGTAGCATCTGTTGCTTTAATTTTATTGGTCTTTATTTGTACAAACAGAAATTGAAATACAATATAAAATTTGCACATTGTATCAGAAAGCGTTTATGTTTCCAGGAACAATACATTGAAAGGTGAGGAAAGCAGCTCTCATCACTCAAGCCACAATTAAACCACTGCTTTGTTGCCATAGAATTTAACCCAACAAAAAAACGAAATAAAGTACTCCACCTGCTGCCAGGAAACTGTAAAATGAGTGAGTCCTTCTGTCATGTTTGCAGGCGTATGTTTATTCCCACATTATAGAGAGGTCAGGTATATAAGCAATGACTCATGAGCTCATACACATTAATTTGTACTGTAGGTGTTATATTTTAAAGGATTCTCACCTGAACCCGCAGCCAATCTGTCCAACGCCTAAAGAAGAGATAAGGTAGGTTGTTTTAAAACATCTGACATTGGCGTGTCAGTGAAATACAATAGGAACGTGAGTCTGAGGTTGTGACACAGATTGCAATTAGACTGACCTCATTTTGGAGTAATTATGAGTTATGATATAGTGATATAGTTGTGATATAGTTATGAAAAACATAAACTATACACAGCTATTACTCTGTATGACTTGAATGACTTTTTTAAAAATAAAACAATAAAAAATTGTGAACTACTCATACTGTATTTATTATTATACTGTATAAGATAATAATACACAGTATAACATTACATGTTATAGTAATGTATTAATTCATGAATTTATATCAAAATCTAACTTTTAAAAGCCTCAAAGAAATTTGCTCAGGTGGCTGAACCACCAAATTTGCTGCAAACTGTTTATCTGCTTATATAACAAAATATTTTGCTTCTTAATTTTCTTTGCAAAAACATAATGAATAATCTCTATACTGCATTATTTCCTGTGATCAGAACCAATGGGGAATATTAATTGTTGGTTAAAAATAAAAAGTAAGACATTAAATAGTTTTTGTAAGTCCTGATGGTAATATTCATTACACTTTTTCATTTACTGGCCCACATCATGCAAATTGTTCCCACATTGAAACCTGTGATAGCTTGGTTGGTACTGCCTCAGTATAAGCAATCATATAGCCTACAGGATAAGAAACTGGAGCTCTTTGATAATGTCTTATTGAATGAAATGAAGTCTCGCTTATACTAGAAATAATAAAATATTGTCAACGTGAAACTTGCCCATGCAACGTAAATACACTTGCGTCAATGTTTAAAATGCACCGGTAGATGGAACTGTAACCAAAAGGAAAGTAAATGGTTGCGCGATCAACGTATAATTTGTAAAGTTTTTAAGATTTCAGTTTAAAGGATTACATTTTCAGATCAGAGTTTAGGTTCATCTTCCAAGTGTACCTTAGACTATTTTGGTTAGTTACTGTAGTTACGTTTTCAATCCTTTTGTATCTGCCTATGATTTTCAAAACATGACATCACCAGAAATAAACAGCCTTTTCGTACTAAACAAACAGAAATTTGCTTAAGTAGCTGAACCAATAAAATTGCTACAGACTGTTTATCTGCTTATAATGAAAACGTGTTTTGATTATAGCAACATGTTTCATTCACGTGCTCAAAACCAGCTAGGCAAAATGAAACTCGCAGCGGAGACGCGCTTTTAAAAGTTTTGCAAGTGATCTTAAGGACATTGCGTTAATGTAAAAACTGCAAGACGCGACATGATGGTAAAAGACGCTACAACGATTTAAAAAACGCGGAACGCGGGAATGCGTCCTATCGGTACGCAACTCTAGCAGCAAGCGGTTGCTCCGCTCACATATTCTTTTGTCTTATGTCCCTGGGGGAGCTGTGGCTCAGCCTTGTAATCCTTTTGAACGTATGGTACGTGTAAGTTAGGGCTGAACAAAACATTAATGTGATGTTTCCTTTGACCTGCAGATGGACGGCGATGTTAACAACACTGAGAACGCGAGCGGCGAGCTGGAGGAAATTCTCCAGCAGATCGCGGACCTGGATAAATGGAGAGCAATATTTAACTCCCGCGGGTACGCGCTCTGATATCAGCTGTCAGCTATTTCAACCTTCCACTTTTATTTAATTTACTGTTTATACATTGCAGGTTGGAATTGCAAGGATGTATTGTTAAAGTAAGTAGTTGCTTTTATTAAACTTAACGTTTTCTGTTTTATCCATGTCGTTACGCATCACTTTAGAGCGCAAGAACGCAGTGACGCGCCCTGTGTGAACTAGCGTCTTGAGATCAATAATGTACTTAACCTCCACTGTGTCAGTGACCTTTCTGATGGGGTAAAGTCTGACATTTTGTTCACCGATACATACACCGTGCTCTCAGGTAGCTGCTTGTCATTTCTTCAATGGCATGCAATCAGCCAATCAGATGAGTGTGTGACTGCATCATCCCACCAAACCAATCTGGACCAGTGGAAGTGTGTGTGCTTAGTATATAATTGACTGGAAGCCGTATTGTTAGTGCTATGTTTAAAAGTGAGCTTTCATGCAATAGCATTGTGCGTCTTGAACTGTCATGACAGACTGTAAGGACCTTCTGCAAACCTTAAGGAACTTGCAGCCTTCCATACCGAGCTACATTGAACTTCTTCAGGAGGATGTGAGGAGAAACCAGGAAGTGAGTTATCTGCTGTTGACTCCCAAAAATCACTAAGCTGGAATTGCCATATTCTTTGGATTTTCATATTCTCAGTAATTTTTTCGTAACCAGAATCCAAGGCAACTAACAACTATTTTTAAATGATCAATGCATTAGTTTTTATTGAGTAAATAAAAGCTGTGCTCTGCTTCAAACTATATGAATTAAAAAAAACAATGCATATTTCCTTAAATAAATACATTTTATTTGGGTAAAATATTTAAAATGACTAAATGAACTTGTCTGCATTAGGATATATCAACATAAATTATTTTTAATGGTCAGGCCAGGTAAAAACTATTGTTTAGGTAACAAACTGTATGTTTTTACTTTTTACTGTGTGTGTAAAGTGTATTTTCATTTCATATTTTCATTTTGTATTTTTATTTCAAATTTTAAATTGTTTCTGTAATCTTAGAGTATTCAAGGAAATGATTTTGTGTTTTGCCTCTTTAACACATTTTCTCTCATTTATATAGAGACCAACAGAGAAGATTAAAACCGATGAGGACAGTGATGACTCCTCCAAACCTGCAACCTCAGGCCAACACAATGCACAGAACAACCAGTTAACAGCACCCTACTCTATACCTCAAACCCTGGCAGTTTCTCCAAGTCTGGGTGGGCAACCGTTGTCACCAGAGCTCGCAGTAGTGAGTTGTGGAACATGACCCTGTCACCTGACCCAGGCACTGGTGTCTCACAACAGAGTTGTGCTGTGTGTATGCGTACAGCGAAAACAAAAGCCTGGAATATAGACTGGTCATTTATTTATGAGACTTAAAGCATTAGATAAAGTTAGTGGGATTTTTTAGAATCAATAAATATAGTTATAACTACTGCTAATACATTTTAAACACTGTAAATCAATGTTTATTGGTTATGTTCATTTTGTTGATGAGAGGTGCGTAATTGCTTACATTGATGCAGGAATTACAGCTCTAGGAACCAGAATATTGCAGACCTATTTCGACTTAGCCCAATAAACAACTATAACAACACCATAGCAACATCTTATCAACTCTCTAGTAACTACCCACAACACCCTAGCAACATCTTAGCCATTCCCTAGTAAACACACATAAGACCTCACCATTGTGGTGAGGCTTTTGCACAAACAAACACCAATCAATTGCTTTATTAGAAACACAAAATCTTGTTAAAATATTATAAAAACATATTTCACTGGTGTAAACTGGATCTGGGTGTTGATTTTTTTTTAATCTCAAATGTCCTCACCTCTTTTTTTTGCTTGGACATTCACGCAGAGTTTAAGGAAGATTTTGTTTGGGAACACCTTCCATATTTTCAACTATGAGTGGAAGAAAACATTCTTTAAGTTTCGGGAGCCTTTCTCTGACATGTCATACGCCCTGGAGGCTGAGAAGGTGAGTATGGGACAGGCATTATTTCCAAACAAGTGTTGAACCTGTTTGGCAACGTATTTTGTCATCATATAGTTTCAAGTTCATAATATTGATTTGGTGGATCTTTTGTAGCTTTTTCTTACAGCAGTTGTTTAGAATGTAAACTTGTCATCCACGGTAGGAAAATAACTCTGCAAGTTACTTGCACTTTTATGTTTCAGAGATGGTGACAGAGAGGTAGAACTTACAAATTGAAGCTTTAAAACGTAGTTCTTAAAACCATGACTGTCATTAGTGGCAATGTAAAATACAAACATGAGACAATTGACCTTAAGTATGATCACATTAATAAAGCTACTTCTCTATTACCAGAATTACAAGTTAAATAATCAAGAGGGCTTGTGTTACACCCTTCAGAAGCTCACTGCTTCTAGAGAAGACATGATTGATTAGCCCAATGGTTAGAATATTGGGTCACTATCCACTACCTTATTACTTCATAATGAGATTAATGTGTGGTTGGTTTTGTTAGCCACAGATCAGCCCTGTTTGTAAAGACGTGACGTGAATGTGGTTGTCTAAAGATATTTAGTTATGTTCAGCTAGTTAAGTGTGATCCATGTCATTAGCAGATTACTGTGGCATTACTGTAAAATCCAGATTCAAATAAACTTACATATTTATACTTAGTGAATTTGTATTGCATCAAATGGTTGTCCAACCATGAAAAGGACAAGTTTAAATGTCCTTTAAGTTTAACTTTTGGAGATAAACCAAAAACCTCAGGAGGAGGTTTAAGATTAACTCTAGAATGCATCTAGTTGTTCAGGCCATATGTGTACACTTTACCTTTCAATCCACATAATCCACGTTGAGTGAGTAATCTTGGATGAGATGTGTGCTGTGCCTAACCATGAAACATAAATGCTACTTGCCATATGCAATGTAAATGCTAATGTTGTGCAAGACGTATGAACTGTCAAAGTGTACACAGGCCTCACTCTTCCATATTTTCACCACAATATAACTAAAAAAAATTAAAAACAGATCTTAGTTATATATCCAACATAAAATGTTGAATAAAATGAAAACTGGCATGTTGTTTTCACTGAAATGCCAAGTTAATTGGAAAAACATGGAAAGTACAAGTAGTTGGTACACTGTTCCAGTTGGTCCACAGTTCCAAGGCTTGTGGATGAATCATCACATTTTGTAGCATTTGTAGTTTTTCATTATTAATATGGAAAAAGTCCTCAAATACCTGTTTTCTCTGGCTGTTCTTTTGCAGGGGGGAGCTCGGGCTATTCAGATGGTGGTTCAGGCACATGTTATTAAATACTTGCTCTTCGACCAGCCATTAAACTCAGAAGGCAAAATGCAGAGGTGAACTTCTTACCAAAGATATTCTACTGACTTAAACTTATCTGAAATACACAGTTAAAGGGACAGTCCACCTAAATGTTTTTTTAATTCACCCCTGTCTTTCAAAACCCATGTTACTTACCATGCAGAAAAACAACATTTAAAATTAAATTCACGCTGCTCTTTTACATATTAAAGTATAGTGACCAGCTAAGAAGAATTAAAAGAAACTATAAAAGGAATCCAGCCAATCCGTTTGGGTTAGTCATTACTGAGAGAATTGTAATTTTGGGTGAACTATCCCTTTAAGAAGTATACAACACTACATTCTCTTGTGCAGTATGACGGAAGTAGGGGAGAAGGAACAGAGAAAAGCACTGGCAGCCGCCCTAACTGACATCTTGTGGACAGCTGGTGAGGAACAGACAGCTACCGTCTCCTTGGTAACATCTGATCGCTGTTTTAGCCCACACCTTGACTACAAACTAGACAGCTTCACTGAGAGGGTACTTGTAGTGCTTATATAACATATATTGCATACTTCACAACAAGCATTGCATCCAAGTCCAGTGAATAATTTTGTTATTGATGGATTTATTTTTCTTTTACAGCTACAACTTTTCACCTTTAATAAGAAGGAAGATGTTAGAGCATTTGTATTTAATTACATCCAGTGTGTGAGTGTTTATTTGTTTAGTGTGTTTTTGTTGTTATATTTTAAACTGTTTGAAAAGGCACATATTGGAAGATGTTTTAAAGCAACACTTTTTAATCAGATTTAGGTTCAAACATAACGCTGCCTGAATCAAACTTGTATTTATGTTCAAATGAACAATGTCCCCTACATGTCTGTAGTTTAAGGAAGAAGGAAGCCATGGAGTTATACTTTTTCTGTATAGCCTCATCTTCTCCAGGTCCATTGACAGGTAGGATAGAAAATTTTCTTAACATTCACAGCATGTTCAAAATATAACATATTCACAGTATATGAGAAATATTGGGTAACATAAGAGTAACATAAAAGCAACATAAGGGTGTTTATTAAACATAGTTTGTTTTTTTTCAGGATACGGGCAGACTTTGATTTGACCACCTCTCATCTTTTGCGTTTGAGCTTGGGAAACTTTGTGTGTCAACAGGTAGGGAAGGTTTTTTAAACCTGAGGAAAGGTTTTAAAGTAGTCCTTGCTTGTGGAATGTTTATATAGTATGATTGGTGCCGTGAAAAATTATCCACTGCTTCCTGTTCAGCTCTTTCATTGCAAATGTTCCTCACTGGTTTCATATCATCAAATGAAATTAGACTAGGGAAACTGAGAAAACAAAGCATATAGTTTTAAAATCAATTTTTCTTTTTATTTTAATAGAACAAATGTCAAGGTCTACAGGGAACCTGTGCACCTGGATCTATATAATTGAAACGTTCGTCATTCACCACATTTAAATCTAATCTGCAGATTTTACCCAAAAAATTGTGCTAAAAATGTGAAAAAGTTTATTGGTTATATCTGTGCCAGAAAATTAGCCACGTTTGCTCCAGTGGAAAAGTTGTCTCAAAACACATTTTTGTTACAGAGTTTCTGCAGTTACACAATATCATAATTAAAGGATACCTCAAAACATTTAAGGAAAAATGTTCATAGACAGTATGAGTCAGGAAATGGTTACAATGCCAGTTCTGTTGTTTTTGGACTGTGAACCACAAGTGAAAGTCATTACTTTAAAATGAACCTTAAGTTGTGGTGAATATTCCCAGAAGTGTCCAGCCGGCAAACATTTCTCCACAACAGCACTTCATCCAGGAAGTTCCAAAGATTCCAACAACACTTTAAAAGAAATTCAAGCATCTCTGACATCAGCTAAGATCAGTATTTACACAAGACAGAGAGCAAAAGTTGATTTCATGTTTGCTTAACAGCCCTAATGATCCTCAGGAAGTTCTGACTCATGCATCAAAAGTGAACTTTCTGTAATGTCTTGGATATGTGATATAAAATGAAAACAGTCTTCCACTGCAAGATCATTATACAGTAAAAAATGATGAGGCAGTACAAGGTCGCATCAGCGATCTGGATGACACGTTTGAAGGCGCCATGAATTGTGCCAAGAGTACCAGACAATTCTTGAAGGGAATGGTGACAATCTATGCATGACTTGAAATTATACAATTATAAGGCTTTGAGCAAGACAAGTACTTTGTTATTGCACTGTAATATTTAATTTCCTAATAGAATCTCTATTTCCATAAGGCTCTATTAAACCTGTTGTTGACTGGGCGTGCCAGCCCAAATGTCTTCAATGGTACATTACACAATGATGAGCACGGCAAACCTCTGGCTCACCCACTCCATGGGGTTCTGACCCGCAGTGATGTTGGATATCTGCTCTGGAACAGAGAAGTCAACCATGCAAAGCTGCCCCAGGTAACCACATAAGTGTGGCCTTGTTCTGGGTCTTATTCTGGCTCCCAAGGTTTGGTCTGGATCCTTATCTCGATCTTCCTTTTCTGAGAGGGATGAAGTCTAATTCTAGTATACTAAGGGTAATAATTACCTAAACCACCAGTTGGTGTGGTATCCTCACCATTACAGAGATTTACAAACATTTCAAGGTTAGGGTTATAAACATTTCAGTGTTGCGTTATAAACATTTTAGCATTGTGCGGCTTTTGAAACTAATACATTTCACATTTTCTTAATGTCATTAAAAGGGGAGCCTTGTTCTTCTGTCAACTGGTTGTGGGTGTTTTTTATACTTAAAGCGAAATGTTTGTGAGTGAGGTTGTTGCTAAGGTTCAACAGCTTGCCAGCATGAACATTAATACAAATCTTTATTCCTAGACACATTAGACACCTTTGTGTGTATTTTTTTCATGCATAGACTATCCAGGACTCAGATACTGTCCGGACAGTTCATTTGCTCAAATGTTAGTTCAGATGGTAGTTCATCTCAGTCAGGACAATTTTGTCCTAATCATTTTTGATACTTGGTCCTATTTCACTTTCTGGAAATAAAAATTTGGAGGCTTTGGGGATATTAATTTTAAATAGACCAGATATACTAGACCATTTTGTTCTCTAGTTTCATTTTGTATTTCTTCATGTTATTTGGCTCCACACAACTTTTGTCTTCTAAGTTTCAAGCAATACTGTGTTGTATTGAATTATGTTTTGAACAGGCCACATCTTTCCCAAAGGTGGGCAGCATGTTGAAAACACCCAAGCTGCCTATCTGGGTATCCAACATCAATGGCACCTACAGCGTTCTGTTCAGTCCAAACCGATCGCTGCTCTCTGATTGGAGGATGGAGCACCTCTTCCATCTCTACTTCTACAATGGCCAACCAACTCAAAGCAACACTGCAATGCTCACCATAGGTACAGCCATTACACTGAGTGAGAGAGGTGGGCAGTCACCAGCAAAGCTGCTGATTGGTCCTTCACCAAGCCCCGCCTCCTTTAGTTACAGCTGAATGATCAGACAGGCTCTACAGAACATCTAATTGAAATGATCATTTAAAAAGCAGCTTTAATTGGCATTGCATTTTATATGCTTTTTTTGTTAAAAACTTTTTAGGAGTTATTGTTAAGTAAACATAGCCACCCTTACATTATATTTTATATACAGCATAGTAATTTGAAAATGAGAATAACTCTTGACTTAATTTACTGCTTTACCATAATTTCAAATAATTCCCCCAAATTCTATTTAAAACTATCCAAAGACACATAACTTCCACCGAATTATGTTAGAAAACAGTTGAAGCTTGTATGTTCATATGATGAATAAAAACAGCTCCTAACTTAGTTGTATAGTTGTTTTTTAGATGAGTCTTTTAAAAAAGATGTAAATGTAGGTTACAATAAAAGTTAATACTTCTGCTCTCTTGTATTTCAGACACACACTCCCATCACTGGGAAGCTGAAAATAATGACATTCTGGGAGACCCAGAGAAGAAGTTTCCGTCTGTGGAGATGACCATTAGGACCAAATGGGAAGGAGCTGTTATTGACTGGAATGGGACTGCACCTTTTTTCTGAAATCTAAGATAAAAGGAAAATCTCTTGATTGTCAACAGCTTAGTAAAAATTGATTTTCACATATCCCATAAGAGTTTGATTTTCTTGGTGCCTATATCTCATATTCCATACACAATGTTTCTGTCCTTTGTCTGTTAGTACCAGGTTTAAGTTGCTGGTTTTGCAGGCTGGTATCAAGTTAATGTCTTACTCTTCCAGGCTCAAGTTAAGTAATGATGGAAAAGTCTCAGGTTGCAGGGTTTAATCAATTTAAGTCAAGTTTATAATTCAAAGCCTCAGTTTTTGGTTTATCTTTGGTATAAATAAATCATTTTGGTTTTATAGATCTTGTTACCTTTAAATTAAATAAAATGTTTATATAATCAGTAAAAACTGACTACTTTTAATAAAATAGTAGTTCAAATGACAGATTTGTGATTGTTTATAAATTTAATGATTTGTAATTTTTTAATTCTACTTTTAAGCCACAGTTGAACTCTGGTCATCTGCACCTTACAATACCAGCATGTGCATTGCCAAAAGGCAACATCATTATTTTAGAAACACTAAGAGCATTTTTAACAATTGTAGTATTTGACTATCCCTTTGACCAGGTGTATTTTAAATGAATTCCAAATATTCTGTAAAGTGTTTTCATTGGTGATGTTTATTATGAAAGGCTAAACTGACAATAGCATATGCACATATGACAGAACACATTCCCATTATAGAAAAGAAATAGAAAAAATATTTAATATACTGACATACGGAGGTATAAATACAATTTAAGCAATAAGACCTCACACTTACTGTGCCTTTCTGAAAAAGGTTTACTTTTTTGTTAACAATTCCATCTTACATTCTGAGGATGGTGTACAGAATACAGATTAACATATTAGTGTTTGTGATGGAATGATACCACCTTCCTTATATGTCAGTTGAGAATCAGATTGTATTACATCCACAATCCTTTAAATCTGTTTTATATTTTTGAAAGTATAAAACTTGAGCTAAGCAAATTAATCCAGATTAAGTAAAGCATTCGAATTGCTTGCTGATTGCATATGATTATTGTTTGTATTATCCTCAATGGCTCAAACATGAGACACCAATCACAGTCGTAATCTCTGTTAATGGATTAGTCACTAGTAACATGTTCAGTGATGACTGGAATGTGTGGTTTTTCAAAAGTAGTATGTAGTTAAACAATTAGGACACCATAAACGTGAAACTTCACAACAGATGATAATATAAAGAAATATCCCAACAATATAGTAGTACATGTAATTTTTTTTTTCACACAATAATAAAATAATAGAACAGGCCTATCCCATCAGGCTCTTACCAAAATGCTGCTTTAAGACAGTTCAGAAATTGTTTACACACTTTATGAATGACTGCCCAGAATTTCTTCCAAGTTAATGTCTTTCATCCAATCATCATTGCCTGAACCTGATTTCAGCAGTGAGTCTATGAAATCAGAATCGGCGTTGATCCCTGGTACCGTGTTATCGTCTTCCTGTAGGAAGTCAAAGGTCAGACGCCCCGCCTGGTTGTTCTGATATGATCCCGGGCTTTGGTTCATCCCTGTGAATGTGGTCGGGCATCCCTGCTGGTCAACGGCGGGTTGGCTCAGGCACGTCACCCCGGGTAATGGGGGTATCCTGGGCTGACTGGATCTCGGAGCAGAACCTCTGACCGCTGGGTTTATGGGTAGGAGGCTAGAGTGAGGTGCCACCTGATTGGGTGGACAAATAAGCCTTGGGGGAAAGCGACTGTCATTCTGGGGGGTGTTGGGGAGACTTTTGATGTCCAGCCCTGTTAGAGCTCCGCCCTGTTTGGTATTAGCGGTCCAGCTCAGTGCAGTCTCCATCCTGCTGGTATTGCTAGTTATGTCACCTAGTCTTTGCCCCAGCATGGCATTTTGACTTGCACTGGTCCTGGAAAGCTGAGTACCTGACTGAAAGGCAGCACTCTGATTGGTTGTCTCGTGGAACTGTGATTTGTTTTGCTGAAGCCCCATTCGAACCAGGCTGTTGGGTTGCTGTCGCAACTGGCTAGATTCTTGTCCCAGGGGAAACTGACGCTCTCCTGAGTTGGGCACCATCTTGGTAGTCTGTCCATTGGGTAGGTGACATGACAAGGGTTGGAGGTTGTTTTGGTCCGATCCATTGCCTGGTGGAAAATATCATGCATGTATTAAAACATTTAATGTTTTAATACATATAGTGTTAAAACATTGTCTGTCAAAGTTCCTTAACGTCTACTCCACTATTTATAAAATTTGACATTTTATGATTTTATGATTTTATGACAAAATTATGATTTGAAAAGGACTTTACTAAAGTGTTTACTTTTAATAATTAGTTTGAAGTCCTACATTTTATTAAATTAATAAAACAATCCACACCTGAGTATAAGCCTGGCTGTTGCACTGTTGCTGCATTGCATGGCTGCTTGTAGTCTGGTGGAGGTCTTGTTAGGTGCCGACTAAACTGATCCTGGGTACTCAGTTTCTCCTGAAACATTTACAGTAAAAAATTAAAGATTATTATACACAACTTTTTAAATTCCTTGTACTAAAATGTGTGTCAACTAGCCCCAGTCTCCCTTTATTTTTATATTTAATTAGATTGAAAACATTACAAATGATGGCACTCACTGTATCAGTTATGCTGTGCTGTTGGCTCAGGGGTCTCTGAATGCCCTGGTCCTGGCCTGGGTTCTTCTGCTGAGAACTGAGTATTGGGGTCCTCTGCTGTGAGGCCTGCACTGGTAAATTCACAGCACGGCCAGCCACTGGCAACTGAGGTCCGGGTGTAATGCCCTACAAATGCAAGCACATGACTATTCAAACTGTATATCATTAAACTGGCCACTGAATTAAACTCAAAGTCAACTGTGATTGGACGGTGAGTCCACTAGAGGGCAAACTTAGTTTAGAGTGCATCTGCTGTTACATCCTCATGATCACATTACTTCCTGTGTGTGTGGTGATAGGGATTTTCCACAGCCTTTCCCACACTGTTCTGTCACTCAGAGAAAACATGTCCATGACTACATCCATAATGAGAACATAATGGTGCTAAGGGACTACAAATTAGCAAAATATTCACATAACATTCTGTCATTTTAATATAGGCTGACACATACTGTACATGTAGGCTTTAAATAAATACTTGTTTTATCTATCATTCTTTGAAAAGCACACAAGGAAAAACACAAGGTTTCTGTCTAAAAGAAATCACTTTCCTAATGATGAAGAGTTGAAGTGAAGAGTTTTCAAGGATCTAATCAGCTGTGTTTTTCTGAGTGGTTACATTTACATTTATTCATTTGGCAGATGCTTTTATCCAAAGCGACTTACAGTGAATTTAAGGTATACATTTTATCAGTAATTGCATTTCCTGGGATCGAACCCACACGGCATTGACAGAATATATGCTCTAGAAACAGCTTTGAAATGAGAAATACACATACATACATACATCACACACACACATATATATATATATAGAGGGTNATATATATATATATATATATCAGCCAAAGACAACAACATTGGTTCAAATTAGGGCTTAAGTTTGGGGCAGGACAATTTGTTTTACTAACCAATGGCAGATGGGAGGAGTGTTAAGGAAATGTGACTATTTTGACAAATCCATTTAGTAACGCTAATCACATAAAAATTACACACATCTTAAATATTTAATAAGTACTTAGGCATTTACAGAATTTATGCTCTAGAAACAGCTTTGAAATGAGAAACCTACAAACCTATTGCTCAATATAATGAAAATGAAATAGTTTTCATTTAAAATGAAAAAAAATTTAAAACAAACAAAAGATTAAAAAGCTGAAATACTTAAACAAGCCTAAATCTGAGAACCCTTTCAACCTTCCTGATTTTTACAGGAGCATCTAAATTTCTCAAAAAGCAGAAGCTTCAGGCCTGTTCTCAGCAAACTCTGTTTGAGTATATGCCGGCCTGAACAGCCAAACACACACTGTGTAAACAGTGTCAATGACAGTATCGTCACCAAACATTTCTCAAGGCTAGAAGACCCTGCAGATGCCTTAAAATCCCCAGTCATGGCAGGAATTCCATGGTTTGGTAGTCCACAGAGAAGCAAAAACATAAGAGCATCCAACATAGTGATAGACATTGTTCAGAGAAAACTCTCTACAGAGACACTGACAGGTAGAGCTCCTAAACAGAGCTTGTAGATGTCATATTGTGTGATAAATAAGCTCTGGGGGCCTGAGAATTAATGAATGGGCTTTGAACTATTTTGTCCGGTGCCCTGATTAGCTCCTTTAACAATGCCAAGATGAATCTCTTCCTGAGAGACAAAATAGCAAAAATAGTAACATAGATCGTAGCCGAATAATAGCCGAAATATGTCCAAGAGGATTAAAAGAAATGTGG